>APFE030252890.1:23696-49087 GCA_000404065.3 Pinus taeda | reverse complement strand
GAGAAGGAACTGGCAAGGGAGTGTACAAGCCTAGTTTTCTATTGCTGGGCTTGCTTTTAGCACACATAGCACACCCCTTTACATATCTAGAAACTGTCTCACTCATCTTCGGCCAATAGTAGAACCTTTGCAGTGATGCAACTGTTTTACTTACCCCAAAGTGAACTGATATCAGAGAAGTGTGTGCTTCCCTAATTATCTTTGCTCTCTCAGTTTGTGGAATGCAGAGTTTCCCACAATGATATAAGAGTCGGTCCTTCACATGATAGTCTAATTCTTCTACTCTTTTGCCTTGACTCAAATTTGCATATACATCTTTAAAGTCCTTATCCTAAGCATACTATTCTATGTAGCTTTCATGCAGCACAAAATTATGCTTAAGTAAGGTAGATGCATTTATAATGGGTCTAGATAACATGTCTGCAACCTTGTTATGTATGCCCTTTTTATATCTGATGACTAAATGAAACTGTTGTAGAGACCCCATCCATCTGTAATGTCTTGATTACTACAATTTATTTTGGGAGTGTAGATATTGAAGTGGATGATGATCAATATGTATTACTTTTTCTTTTCCCATTAAATAATGTTTCCATTTTTTCACACTCTGAACTAATGCATACAATTCTTTATCATATGTAGGATAGTTAACTACTACAGAATTAAAAGTCTTAGAATGATAACATATGGGTTTATCGTGCTGTGTCAACACTGCTCCCATGGCATAGTCACTGGCATCAGTTTGGATCTCAAATGGTCTTTGTAGATCTGGCAATGCTAGTATAGGTGTTGTACTAATCTTTTCTTTTAAGGTGTCGAAGGCTTTCTGCTATTTTCCTCCCCACTAAAACACCTTGTTCAATCCTGTCAAATCATGTAAGGGGGATACAATTGAGGAAACATTTGAAATGAACTTCCTCCAATACTATGCTGCTCCTAAGAAGCTTCTTACTTCTATATCAGACTTGGGTTTAGGCCAGTTTATGATGACTACCACTTTAGAGGGATCTATTTTCAATTCACCTCCCCCTACTATATGACCCAAATAATTTAGAGAGGTTTTTCCAAATTCACATTTGGAGAGCTTAACATAAAGTTTTTCTCTTTTCAAAACATCTAATGTTTGCTTAACATGCTTTAAATGTTCTTCCCACGTTTTACTAAAAATCATAATGTCATCTAGATGCACAATAACAAAATCATCAAGAAAAGTTCTGAGCACATTATTCATTAATCTCATGAAAGTAGCAGGGGCATTGGTCAAGCCAAAAGGCATAACCAACCATTCATACAATCCCTACTTTGTTTTGAAAGCAGTCTTCCATGCATCTCGCTCTGCAACTCTGATCTGATGGTATCCACTGTGTAAATCCAGCTTGGTAAAATAAACAACTTCCTTCAATTGATCTAAAAGATCATCTATGCGAGGAAGGGGATAATTATTTTTTATTGTTATCTTATTCAGTGCTCAGTAATCAATGCACATTCTCCACGAGCCATCTTTCTTTTTCACCAGAATGATTGGTGACCCACATGGTGATGTGCTAGGCCTGATGAACCCTTTCTCAAGCAACTCCTGCACCTGCTTCTTGATTTCATCATTCTCTAAAGCAGACAACCTGTACATCCCAATGTTAGGAAAAGGAACATTTTTCTGCAAAATAATATCATGTATTATTCCCTTTTTGGGTGGCAGACCTTTAGGTTCTTGAAATAAGACATCATACTTTGAAACAATCTTTTCTATATCAACTTGCTGATCAGCATTACAACCCTCAAATATATTGGTCTTATCAGGTGTCTTTTCCTTTACAACCATCAGTAAGAACTGTTTGCATGAATTTATCATTCTTTTCATCTGTCCTAAGTTTATGAGAGTATAATTATTTTTGAGCTTGTGAGCTCTTATAAAGTATTCGATTCCATCTTTAACAAGTAGATACTTGTTCTCATCTCTATAGAAAATAGCCTTTCTATCATATAAGTAAGGAATTCCTAAAACAATTCCACATATATCCAAAGGAATTACATCTAACTCAACCTCATCTGACCCAAAAGAAAACTTGAGTTTGCACTGTCTAGTCACTTGTAGTTGTGCTTTATCATTCAACCATCCTAATGGGTATGGTTTCTTATGAGGTGTAGTTGTTAATCCCAATTTCTTTACAATTGCTTCAGAAACTAGATTTACTTGTGAGCCACTATCAAACAAAGTATCAACCTTTTGATTTTTGGAAACAACTTGAATATGGAATAGCTCATGTCTTTTTCTCTCATGTTCTTCATCAATAACAGATTGAGAAGAATTACTATAGATGCTTCAGAATTCTTACCTTTTATACCTGTGGCTACAATGATTGTTTCATCTCCCGAGTCTGACCCCAAATCTTTCTGAATAGCTGCAACAATCTTCTTCTTCTTGTCCTCAAACTTCTTAGGTCTCAGCTTTGGATGCAGAATCCAACAATGCTCATCATCATGCCCCTCCTTTTTACAGTGAGTGCATGAAGCTTCACCTTTTTGTGCAGTGTTAGCCTTCCTTGCTTTCCACTTCTGCTTTGTTTTATCCTTACTCTTACTTGCAGTGGCTTGGGATGGTCCCCCAACTTCTAGATTCCCATTCTTTCCTCTAGCTTCTAGATGAGTAGCTTGTACAGATACCTCATCTATACTAGTGGGATTAAACATGAGGATGGTATGCCTCATGTAACTGTGTAGACCACCAATGTACTTCAAAATAGTTTCTGGTGAGTCTAATGAGATGCCCAACATCAATGCTCTCTTTCTGAATTCTTGAGTATACCCTTGCACACTTTGCCCTTTCAACTGCCGAAGAGTTTGCCAACTCATCATGGCTTGTTGCATGTAGACCAATGGATAGAACTGCTTTTTGATTGCAGAAACAAATTCACTCTAGACAAAGATGGTCTTACCATGCTTCCTCATATCAGCTTGGGTTCTGCCTTCCCACCAAACCAAGGCAGTGCCTCCTAGGCGTAGGCTTGCCAGTTGAATCTTACTCTTGTCTGAGTCTATGTTCTGTACTCTGCAATACAAATCAATTTGTCTAATCCAATTGTCCAACTTTTCAGCATTTAGCTCTCCATCATATATAGGAAAATCAAATTTGACATCCAGTTTAATCAAGGATGCTTTCTTCTTATGCACAGGGATACTAGGAGGTGTAGGAAAGCTTTATTCTTTTCCCTTTCCTTTTGAGTGGTCATGAGAATGAGATTCATCTTCTTCTTTTTCTTGTTTAGAGCCTCATGAATCTACATCCTTGTGCTTTCTAAAGTCCCTATACATTTCTTCTACCATAGACTTTATAGCTAGGAAACTTTCTATGAACTGGGGGTCTGGCCCTATAGAACCTTCTTCTGACATTGTCTTCCGAGAATATATTCTCCCAATTTCAAGATTAGTTTCCACCAACTCTCCTTCTCCTAATTTGAGATTTTATCTAGTGATCATACACAGCTAAACCAACACAAGCTTTTCTAACCTTACAACTTAAAGCTATGATACCACTTGATCTGATAATCACCCTATGAGTGACCTCAGTTGAAGATTTATTAAACAAAAGGTATTATAGACTCATGTGCTGGTGTGTGTTCTGTGTTACTGAAACAGTGGATCGATCAGATTGCCAATACACAAACATTTTAAATGGAAAGACAGTAGAGAAATACAATAAGCAATACTAGACATAAATAGTTTTTAATAAGGAGTTCACCCTATTCTCCAGGGCTACGTCTCTGGTCCAGCTTCAGTGGTGCTGGCTTTATTGTGTCTTACAACAAAGAATTTACAATGTAGGGACTCAATATGAGTTCTCCTGACAGCAGATTTCGCTTGGCAGGGTGGTTCTTAGATTCCCCAAACCACTCAGAGTTCACAGACTCTTTTTCTTCCTACCAGCTCTATGACCTTTGGTCTATAGTAGAAAGAGCCAACTATGATGCTCAATCCAGACATATTCCTCTATGGGAAGGCTTGAATCTTCAAGCTCTCTGGTGCTTGATGTTGCCTGTGGTCAGCTCGACCCTCTGTCTCCTTTGCTCGGCTTTACTACTCTTTGTGTTCAGTCCTCCTCTCAGGGTTCATTGTTCATTGCCTCTCTTGGTCACTTGGATTCTTCTCCTAATTCTCCTCTCTCTTTTTCAACTGTCTTTGTTCATGGCTTTAACTAGTCAATCCTATGCATGTTCGGTTCCTCTCCCACCTGCGCCGATTCTCCTCCTGCAGCTGTGCTTGGAGTTCCCTGTTCGGCGTCAGCATGAACGCTCAGGGAGTGCCACGTGTCTCCATCTAACTGGTGCCAGTATGCTTCATCGGCTCGTTCCTCTGGTTATGTCGCGAATACGCTCTTTCTCCACCGTGGTGGTGAACAGATTCCAAAACCCTTTTAACTCGCAGCTTATTTCCCTGTCGATTCCGCTTCTTTCCATCGGGCGCAATCTCAGTCGTCCGATCTGGGCTCCTCCAGATCCAACGTTATACGCACGTCGAGCGCGGCTGACTTGCTCGACCGTTAACACGTGATCGAGGCGGTTTTTCTCTCACCTCCGTTGCCATGCGTCGATCGCTGATTGTGATCGCTCCACTTTCTCCAAAACCTCTTACCGTTCAAGGGCATCCTGATCAAACCGCTGGTTTCCAGGACGTGGGTCCCACCGTCGTACATTGCGCTTTTTACCTTTTTCCACCCGTGATCCTCCGGCTCCCAACGTGAATGAGTGCTTAAGGCTCCCCATTGCGGCCTTGTTCGCCTAGCGATGCGTGATTAGCACTTAAGCGCTAATCGCGCATCAAAATCGCCTCCTTTTCCCAATCCGGGGCTCCCAGGGGCTATTTTGACCTCCTGCGCAGTCTCCATGGGCCTCGATCAGCGCGCTTTGACCGAGGTCCTCGTCGTTTCACACCGGCTGCCATGGCCACTAGTTCGGGGTGTTTTTTTTATCGTTGTTTTGGAATTTTTCAAGGATTTGTTCAACCTGATTTAGTCAAAGTTCTTGACAGTCTTTTTTGGATCCGATTTGGATCAGAAGGGAGGTGAAAGGTCACATGTTGCAAATGAGCAGGAAAATAATGGAAAATGAAGGAAATATAGGCCTCATTAATAAAAAGGATTCTGAGGATCAGTTCACAGACTTTTGTCAGTTCAGTTTTGGAGCTCTCTCTCTATTTTCTCTCTCTCATACTCTTAAACACTTAGAGTTTTATTGTAGCACTCTTGGAGAGTGTGACATACTTGGAGTTTTGGAGAAAGAAGGCAAAGGAAGAGAAGGAAAGTGCAAGATGGCATCGAGATCAACAACTACAATGGGTTTTTCTTGTAGGTACTAAGTTGCATATATGTTTTCCTCACTAGTTTTGGCATGCATGTGGTATATTGGTAATGATATATCATTGGCATGGAGGATTGCCTCGATTGATAATGGATTTTCATAGCCTTTCCACTTCCTGGATATCCATGGTGTTGTAGGTTCATTTCTTTATTTTTCTGGTTAGTTCTGATGTTTCCTTTAGCTTGGGTTGAGTTACTAGTTCCTAGAAGCCCTGGTTGGACAAACTATCTGGAAGCCCTGTAAAAACTTGGATTGAGTTACTAATCTTGGAAGCCTTGGTTGGACAACACTCTAGAAGCCCTTGGTAGGTCGAGTTACTAGCCCCGGAAGCCCTGGTTTGAAAAATGCTATAGAAGCCCGATGGTAGATGTGGGTTTAGTTACTAATCCTGGAAGCCTTGGTTGGAACAAACACTTTGGAGCCCTGCAAGGCTTGGGTAGAGACCAATCTGGTGATAGTTTGTGATGTCTTACTGTGATATGGAATAATTGTTTGATGGGTTAAGGTGGTTTGGCCTCTGGAAGCCTTAGTTCAGTTTTGATGTCTTTTATGAGATCCCACATTCATGCTTGGAATATGACATGGGGGTGATTGGCTGAAGAGATATTTGGCTCAACCATGTCTATGGTTGGGTGGTTCATGGAATTCCCGAGCCTAGTTGGTCTTTGCATCATTAATATGAGGTTATTTCTCATTGTTATTTCATGAGTATTATATTGGTTTATATGTGGATTATATTGTTGTTGTTTCATTGGTATTTCTGTTGTTATTATGTGGTTATGAACATGTATTATGGCATTGGCTATGTTTGGATCTCATCATGCTTTTAATCGTAAATTAATGAACAATGTACCTATGCCTTAATAAATGAAATTGTAGCTAATGTGTTGAGGCAACAATGCTTCATAGTGAACCTTAGATAAATATGAGACCCCTATGCTAAGTTCTGTTGTTAAGACCTATAGCTTTCATGTTTGTGACATGTTTGATGAAATGCATATCATGGCTAGTAGGGGTCTAGTCTATTCCTTATTGATGTTTTCAAAAATGTATCTTTGTTCCGATGTGAAATTTCATCTCTGAAGGTGTTATTGAGTTTTGGGCAGTGAACTGAGCTATGGGCCTAAAAAAGTGGCACAAATCATGGAGTCACAAGCACAACACTAGGGAAACAAATCCTTGAATTCTCACTTACCCTTGCTATGAGAGTGTCTGGAGCCTCCTTGATGCACCCTGGTCCATATCATGGGAGCGTCCATGGGTTTGATGCATTAAAACTTTAGTTGGTCTCAGGGGCTTGTTACCTGAGTGGTTGGGATGGATCTTGGGAGTTCTGTTGCTGATGTGGAAGGTCTGTGTGATGTGTTCTTCTAGTTCCACTTCCTTAACTGACACATAGGGAGTCAAATCATATCATAGTAACTTCTCGTCACATGTTTAGCCCAATTGGATGGTTACTTGGGTAGATGTGGGAGGAGGGTGCCCTTGTAGCTTCCCCTATTCCTCCTATAATAGACTCTACCTCTCATGTAGAAAAACATGTCTCTCCTGTAGCTTTTCTTGTTGTGCTTGCTCAAAGGATGCTTATGTCCTAGGTTTCTTGAAGGTCACTAACCTTGTAGTGGGCCTACCCACAGATGCTATAAGTGACTTGGTTTTGGTTTTAGGAGAAGTGACCTCCTCAATATTTCCCTCATTGGGTCCTACTTATTCCTTTTTACTTGGTGATTCATCAATAAAGATAGGGACCTTTGTGGGAGGTTTTGGTTTCCCCTGTCTAATTTTGGTGCTCTTCTTGGTCTTGAAATATAGGGGACCTTGTCTTGGTTACTTCCATTTTGGATTGATAGGTGTTCCTAATGTAGCCATTGTTGCAACTACTTGTTGTTTAGTATTCCATGGAGATAGAATTGTTTTATTTGGTTGTTTCTCTACTTCTTCGGGTTTAGAAGTCTCCTTAGGGCTTACTCTTTCTTCTACTTTCTTCTGCCCCTCTTCTCCTTTAATTTCTGCTTCTCCTTCCTTTGTCCATGTTGCCTCTTTTTCCTTTGTTTTCTCTCCTCTTATTCTGTTGTTTCTACCTCTTCCTCGTCTGTTTTTTCTCCTTCTTATTCTTATGTTTTTCCTTCTTTACCTCTAGTGCTATAGGTTGGTGTTTCTCCAAGTGTGATAGTTTCGGGTTTTGTGAAAGTTTCCCTGTCCATGTCCATAAATTTAGTCCATAGTATAGTGATCATTAAATGGCTCAAATAATCCATCACAATTAACTTGATGAGACCATGGTGATCTAAGTGTTGGTGCTTTCCTTCCCTCACCTCCTAACTCATCTCCATGATTTCATATAGGAGGAAATGGGGAACACTAAGTCTTTGAGGGAGAGGCAATTCTACCTTGAATCTCAACTCATGGAGCAATATGAAGTGGTAGGCATAAACCACACTCAATCTCCCTTCACAGGATATATACTTGAGGATATGGTAAGCCACCTCATCCCAAGGGTACGATGGAATTTCTCTTCTTACTCCATTCTTATCTTCTACAAGCTTCTCTTTCGAAATGAAGAAGTTTTTCCTAGCTATGAAACTCACTTCCTTGTCTTCTTTGCTCAACCAAATTCCTAGGGGTAAGGTGGTTACTCTGCTTATGGTTTTAGGACTTAAAGAGATGGCCAACCCTCTAACAATAGTAGTGGAACTGTCTTCTCCTTGGGAATGTAATTCCATGGAAAATTCATGAGCAATATCATCATCATACCCCTTTAACAATTCAAAGAAACCCAACCATTGATGTCTTCTAAAGAAATCCACTGCAAGAAGGTGTTGGTGATTCCTCTTGGTGTCTGAGTGTTCTCTTATGTTAAATCCTCCCCCCATTTCTTCTGTTCTCCCTCCTTGGTGCTACTTAGGAGTGGAATTCATTTTTTTTAAACAATCTTAGCAATGGAATAATGTTAAATTCCTTGGTAGCAGTGAGTGAGAAGGATGCTATGATTGATATCAACCAAACTCTTTTTCTTTGCTTATAACCACAACAATTTCCAAAAATTTCACCTACTACTTAATTGGTTGTTACAATCTATCAATTTCAAGCATACTTCTCATGTAAATGGATGTAAAAACAAGGAAGGAGGGTGTCACTTACTTCTTGTCAAAACAATTTTATGTGTGCATGATGGTTTTGAGACAATTTCAAGCCATTGTGGCTCCTTTTTCACCTTCCAATTTCTCCTGTAGCTCCTTCTTGGCCCTCCTGTAGCATCTCAGGCCTGCCTATAGCTTCCTCCTATAACATCTGTAGATAGGGTTCGAAACTCCTCGGTGGCACCTTAGGTGGTCTAATACAATATCTCGTCTTTCATCTACCTATTTTTGGAATGAGCGATGGTGAAAATGAGGTCGAGCCCAATACATAATATTACCTTTGGGGTAAAATCTCAAAGAACTATGGTGACATGGCATATACACGAGTTTCCTTTTTTGGACCACTATCCCCACTCATAATCATTTCCTCTCTCCTCGTGATTATCACCCCACTCTTCAAGGACACCACCTCACTTTGACTTGAAATCTCCACGTTGCATGGGTGACTAACACAAATTTCAGTTCAATAGCAGAGGGTGGGAAAGTTCACTAGCCACCTACAACCTATTAAAACTCCTCTCTCAACCATTACATAGTTTAGTCATTTTATGCATAAAGAAGAGGTGAGGGTTGCCATACCCGAGCCTACCTGTGGATCAAATTTTTGGTGATGGTTGATGTTGGAGTTGCGCCATATAACTATTGGGTTGTGTTATATTCTTTCCACAACTATCCCCTCCCCCCTATCGGGGGATTTGAGGGAGGTGGGAGCGCCCTGGAGAAAGTTTATTTGGACCCTATATTAGGTGGGCGAACCTACCAATGGTTTTGTGCATGGATTTTGCACATGTTTTTGGGCGCAATGGTTTTCGGTCCATGGTATTTTGTAGATCCAGTCAAGGGAACTACGGTTATGTTCCAATCCAGGGTTAATGGATTGGGGTTTATGGATGCTTCATCATGTATATCTATGTATTATAACATTGAAAGGAAAATAATGAAAAATCAATTCGGTATTCCCGCTTTTGGGATCCAGGGGAAAATCTTTATGTATATTTGTTTTATGTGTTATGCTCTCGCCATTGTTTATTTTCTGGTTTTATAATTCATATGAAGGTAATATCTATATGGGGTTAAAACCTACATTTAGTATCCGAGTTGTTTTGGCTTCAAGGGGATGCCTTTGCTGCTGAGGGGTTTTGCTCAAGCTTGTGGTAGACCCTGTTCAGTGGGATATCTGTGGGATCGATTCTTGTCGTGAAAGAAGATGGCAAGCAGTGGAAAGACAGACATCGAAAAATTTAATGGTCAGAGTTTTGAGTTGTGGAAACTCAATATGGAGGATCCGTTGGTGGATAAAGATCAGTGGATCATGGTAGATCCAGGTACTAAACCAACGAGAGTGTTTGATGAAGAATGGAAGAAGTTGGATCGAAAGGAAAAAAGCACAATACGATTGTGTGTCTCAGATTCAATATTGTTGAATGTATCAAGGGAAGCTACGACAAAGGCTTTGTGGGACAAGTTAGGGACATTGTACCAATCTAAGTCTCTGGCGAATAAATTGTTCCTACAGAAAAAGTTGTATAACCTGAGGATGAAATATGGAGACACGGTGACAGAGCATCTAAACGCATTTAATACTGTGGTAAGCTAGTTATTATTTGTTTATATTAAAATTTAAGATGAAAATAAGTGCATCAATTTGTTGTGTTCTCTACCAGATTCGTGGGATAATTTGGTTGTTGCAATAGGTAGCAATGCAACTGCCTTGCAGTTTGACGAAATAGTCTCAGCCTTGCTGATGGAGGAGATGAGACAAAAAAATATGAAGAGCCAGAATGGTGATTCCTTGTCTGTATGAGGATGGTCCCAGAACAGAAACAAAAATAAGTCCTCGAGTGGGAGATCTAAGTCTCCAGGTAAACATGTAAAGGTGTGCTAGAAATGCGGAAAGGAAGGGCACTAAAAAAGAGACTGTAAATCTAAAGCTTCTGAGAAAGGAAAGGGATCTGATGATACTCCTTCTGCAGAGGCAAAAACCACCTAAGATGAAGGTGGGGATGTGTACTTGGCTTCTTCTTCAAGTACACATGTAGATCATGAGGCATGGTTGATTGACTCAGGTGCATCCTTTCACTTCAATCCCCATAGGGAGTGGTTCTGCGAGTATGAGAAATATGATCATGGTGATGTCTTCTTAAGGGATGACAAGAAGGCTAGAATCGTTGGTCGCGGAAAAGTAAAGTTGAAGTTACAAGGTGGAAGGATTATAACACTTCCAGGTGTTTTTCATATTCTTGCATTAGCCAGAAATATGATTTATGTAAGAAGCTAGATGATGCAGATGTAAAAACAGTGTTCGAGAAATATACCTGCAAGATGGTTTGGGGAGCACTGGTATTGATGCGGGAAGCTTGGATTGGAACTCTATACAAGCTGCAAGGTAGCATTGTTATTGATGGCTGCAACAATTCTGTATGATTCATCCACTTCAGTGTATTTCTCAAAAGTAGGCCTAGTCATGAACATATGATTCATCTCATGCTGAATTAATAAATCATGACTAAAAACTTCCATGAAATCCTTTCTAGTGATGGTTCCTTTGATTTTTCCAAATTTAGCTTTATCTATTGCTATATCATGCAATCTTTGTTGATATTCTTCGAGTGGAATTAATTTATTACCTATATCCTGCAAACCTAGAAGTCCTTTTACATGCAATGAATTAAAATTTCAGTGAAACTTTTTAATCTGGAGTTCCAAATTCTGACATTTATTCTCGAAATGTAGCATTAAATTTCTTTTTAGTGTGTACTCTTCTCACCTCCAAGACAACTTCAGTTCTATCTTCAATACCATACTCTTCAAACTCTTCTTTTGTTTTGGAATTCAGAACCTTTATTATTTTTGTAACATCTCCTAGTTTTTGGTCGAGGTCATCCTTTACTTTTGCCACTGCTTCCTTTTATTTTTGTAACAACTCTTCTTGTTAAAAAAAAATCTCAATTGAAGGCCACAATTCAATAATTGATTCATTAATATCAAGACAAATATTTTCTTTGGCCTGAGCAATGGTTTGAGCAATAACAACTTGATTTTCATAAGTTTCTATTCACTGATTCAAATTATAACCTTTTTGAAACTTGTCCAAGTATGTATTGTCATTCTGTTGATGGTGCTGGACCCACCAACATGTTAGGGGATCTCCCCAATAAGAAGTCCCAACTAGACCTCAGATCGTTTGGTGTAGGAGTCCCAGCAATGAGTCGTACGGTATCGCCTTAACCGCAGTTGCACGCAGAGGCAAGTAAGATGTCCCTGTTGGTAGCAAGGGTGTGATATGTGCAACAAGC
This sequence comes from Pinus taeda, assembly GCA_000404065.3. Classification (NCBI taxonomy): domain Eukaryota; kingdom Viridiplantae; phylum Streptophyta; class Pinopsida; order Pinales; family Pinaceae; genus Pinus; species Pinus taeda. The sequence goes on along the minus strand of APFE030252890.1, from coordinate 37,300 downwards.
CAAGGAAGGTGTATGAATGGTTCTATCACATGGAGAGTGAGGTGAGAGCACCCCTTAGAAACCTGTGAAAGCACATGGTTAAGAAGGGAAAACATGAGCAAGGATGCATCACAAATTAGAAGGCAAGTAAGCTGAAAATACAAAGTGATGGTTAAACCAACAACACATTTTAGTAAGATTCATACACACACATACATAAAGATTCTATACACACATGCATAAGCAAACAAATACATATATCATTTAGAGTAAAACGATAGTTGAAATACAATACGACATATGCATGAAACGTGATGGCTCTGTTATATTAAGAAGTGAAAGTTCCAATCATACAGTATGACCATGACCGACCACTAGTCCCATAGCATAACGTTACAGTCACTGCCTCCTGCTCCTCCAAACAAATGTACTAGATTTTCACTGTGGAGAAGCCAAGGCTCATTACAATACTCTCCAAGATTTCTCTAAGATACTCCTATCAGAAGCTTGGCTGACCAAAAGCCCTTACAATGAGTTATGAGGGAATATTTATAGCAAAGGGTGGGGTGACCCATGACATTCCCCTTTGTGATTGTTCATCTACCCTCATGACTCTTTAACTACTTTATGGTTGTTACATTCAACTATTGACACTTTAACTTCCACTTGACAAGACGTTACATACAATCTGCACATGTACCCTTGTGAGACAAAATGGCTTGAGAAAGCCATGCAAGACATCACTAACACTCGGACCATTGTGGTGAGACCAAGTCTTTGACATCCTTGTGATGGTCGATGGTGGTAAAATGATGCCAAGCTTGGTCATCTATGATTGTGTCTATTCACTCAATGGTGACATTCTACTGAAAGTGAACTCTTGTCTCTATTGCATCCGGGTACACTGATATGGATCCTTTTTCCAACTCGTCTAAAAACATGTGCATCATCGTCTTGGGTGCAGCTAGACCAGCAACATACTGATGCATAATGTCTATGCTGATCTCTAAGTGTGTGTTGGTGACCATGCGCATCAACTTTTCAAAATACATGTTCAGCTCTAGTTAGACTTGCTTCTTATCTTCGCCTCAGTGAGTGTGCCAAATGGGTGGGATTACATGCTCGCACATAATGACATCCATGCTCCTAAACACCTTTGCATGTGATCGACAGCATTGCTCGCCCTATCTGCTCTATGCTAGTTGTTGGATGGGTCCATAACCTGTATGGGCGCAGTTTCATCAGTTTGTGCATGTTGTGCCTCCGACCATGCCTATTCCTACTGCAACTACTTCTCTTATATGTGCAACTCCTATTCTTCCTTGAGTTGTCGGTTGAGCACCTCCAGTTCCTTCTTTGTTTCTCTCTCTCTAACTTCGCATGATCCTCTTGTCACATTTTCACCTCATAGCCTTAGTCTCCAAAGTTTCTTTCATCACAAGTGGATCTGCTTGATCTTTCAACTTTGTTCTGCCTCTATGTTGTCAACAACCTTCCTCTTGCATTTTTCGCATGCAATTGTGCTATCTTTTGCTGCTACTAATGGTGCTTTTTGTTGTGACTCTACTACCATTTCATCTTGATATCCTTTTCATATACACTTGATCGACTACATCCCTAGTTGTGCTCTGAACGGTGTCTTCGACTCTGCTCTTCTGGAAGCCATTGTACCAGTGTTGCTGAGAGGAAGACGAACACTTGTGATACCTAGAGACATAATAACACTCATGACAAGAAATATTTTAGTCAAAACCCAAAACAAACTGGAGGACTGACATGAAACATACCTGTGTGAATGTCTGTGAAGGTCATGCAATTTTCACCGAGAGGCTAGGAGACTGACTGCCAAAACTGTGCAAGGCATAGTCCAGGCTGTCAAGAGGCTTACTACCTACTGGAATTGGACAATGCACAGTCCAACCTGGCCTCTTGAGGACTGAAACTGTGCAATGCACAATTTCAGTCAACAATGACATGCAAACCAGCAAACTGCATTGCTTAGTTTCTGGGGCCAGCAAGGCACTGCCTCCCCGAATTGCACAATGCAAGCCTAGAGGTCAGTAGTGGGCTAGAATTGCATAGTTTCTGGAGGGAAGGTAAAGTCTTCACTTCCATAAATGCACAATTCTAGCCAAGTAAGGCAAGATCTGGGCCAAGACAGCCTAGACTCGCCAACGAGTGACTGAAAAAATGAGAAGTCTAAATGCATGGTGATACTGAGTGTAAACAAGAGTGAATGATCATGCATGCAAATAGAAAGTGCAGGATTCAAAAAATGAGAAAGAATTCATGTGTGTGAAGCGAGTCGTCGCAACGGTGGTTGTCGGTGCAAAAATAGTGTCATGCATGCTATAGCAGTGAGATGCGAACGAAAACTAAAACTGTGCTTCTACAAGCTAACATACATCAAAACGACAACAAGTGTTTATTGAAATCAAGTGAAACACAAAAAGTGACAGAAATACAGCGCAAGACATGAAAATTAGACTTACCCTAAAACAGCTAAGCTGAAAGTGTCTAAGACTCCTGGATGAAATGTGGGATGTTAGAGCTACAAGGATGATGTGACGAATGAGCTCTACAATGCTCAGTTGATGAGTTTTGATAAGATCGAGGTTATGACGTGCATGTCACAAATCAAAAACAACACTTGGCGAGAGGTTTCTAAAATGAGCCTTGCATGTAACCTCCAGCTGCTAAAAATAGATCCCTAAATCTAGGGATGCCTTTACATGCTGCCTTCGGAAAAGTAGTCCATGCATGCAAATTAGTTTTGCTCAGTCCTGGAGGGAACTAGTCAAATTGAAGGCACATGCATTGGTCTGCGAGCCTAGGATGAAAATTCATGTAGTTCTTGTGCCGGGATGGGCTAGCTGTCCTAGAGGGATTGCACAATTTCTGGGGTCAGCAGGTGACTGCCTCCCAGAATTGCGCAATTTCTAGGCTGAGCAGCAATGTTGATTTAGATTGCACAATTTTCTAGGGGAAGACTGCCTGACTACTTTGCGCAATTCTGGAGCCCAGCAGGATGCTAGGCTGATTTGCGCAATTTATAAAGGGAAGGTTGGTTCCCCTCCAGAATTGCACAATTTTATGAGGGAAGCCTGACATAATAATTTTCGCAATTCTTTAGCTCAGCAGGCTGGCCAACTAATTTGCGCAATTTCTGGAGGGAAGGCTGGTTCCCGTCCAGAATTGTGTAATTTTCTGGGGGAGTTTCTTGGCCAGCACATGGTCTAAGTCTGTAAAGACAACCTATGAGGGGAGTGAAGAAAACTGACATGCACTAGCTGACAAGACACTAGGAAGCAGATAAATCCTATATGCTTGATGGTGCAAGACATGCTGCTAAGGATGGTTGGTAGGGAGGCTCCAAAACGAAGCTAAGGAAAAATTTTGGAGGGTGTTTGTATCTGCTACAACACTTGGTGACGCACTGGTATAACTTCATCTCTTTGAATGGACCTTGTTCGTGAAAAGAAAGTCTAACACCTCCAGAAGTATTATTCAGTGAACCTCTATTCATCGTGGTTTCTGCGCTTACTTGATTGTAAGATGTGCCATCTGCCAAGCCCTTGGTCGGTCGACACACATTCCAAGCCAAGTCAACACAGTTGTTTCGATTGGGGATGAGGGGTATATTGGTGCACAAGTCATATGATCGTTTGAGTTTTAGTTTCATCTCTGGTGTTGCTCTGTTGCCAATAGGCCTAAATAGTACCCCAACGGAGTCATGTAGGAACACAAGCATTGCTCCACTGCCAGCAAGCGTAGTCATTACCCCGAAGCAGTTACTTGCATCACCTCTCTGTGCAGGAAGTCTTTCTCTTCTTTTGCCTTATTCATTTTTCATTTTTTCGAAATTTTTTCACATTTTCATTTTCATAGCTGTGCATAGCACTTATTCATTTTAGAGGCAGAAGAGGGATGCTGACTTATTGAGAGTAGAAAAGGTTGTTCCTTCAGAGAAGTAGTTTATATATACCTCTCACGTGCTTGTTAGGGTTTTCCCCCTCACCTTACTCTACTTGACTGAGCTGACAAGGATTAACCCAAAAATAACTAACTAGAGTAGGTGACACTAGTTAGCGTGCAAGCATTGTGTTTTCACCAAGTTTCACTTCGAACAGTACGTATTTTCCATTGGCGTATCATGAACTGAAGATAACAAGTTCTTCATACAGAGGCGGGACGGTAGATAACTAAGTATTGATAAATGCACAAGTCCTCTTGTACTTTTCCTTGCTTGATTCAAGAGTCATACACGGTCCATGTGAAACCAACCTACGAATGCAAACAAGCAAACAAACCAGAAAACAAAGAAAAAAGCATAAGTAAATGCATAAGAAAAGTGAGTAAGCAAAGAAGCAGGAAAACAAACAAACATGAAAAGCGAGTAAGCAAACATGCATGCAAGCAAACAAACCAAAAGCAAACACTACTCCTACTCCTAACCTAACGATGCATGGGCCTGATCATCTAAAGTGATACTTCCAATGTAGCCATCGGCGCATTGGTCAACCCATGTTGGTGAAGGCATGGTTCGCGAACAAGATAGTTGTGTGAACCAGCAAACAAGAAAGATATAACAATGAATACAAACGCACTCCGAGTTTAAAAGCATCCACAGAACATAAGTAAGTAAAAGCGCATGACATACATTATGTGGACATGCCATGATGTTGTGATATAATGTGTGTGTAGATGTTAAGTGTATGCATTCTCTTGACTCTGACATGCAAGTAAATGTGAGAAAGGTAGACCACTTACATTGCGCAAGTGTGCTTGCTGTGTAAGATTCCTCCAATGCATAAGCGATGGGATCGTGTAGTTCGAGTGGAGGAAGTGAAATCTATGTGTGAGATTGATCATCAATGCATACAAATGAGTGATGAGGAGCCTTGGGTGTTTGAACAATTTCCTGGTCGGAAGTGAAACCAACCTCAGGACAATGAGGGCCTGACATAACCTCAGCTTGGGCTAAAGTGCCTCAACAGCCTACGAGGTTTCAACTTCGTTGACAAATAGATCATCTTAGACCAGTGTCTTAGGAAGATTAGCAATGATTGAATCAACATCGTGATCAGATGAAGATGTAGAGGGATCACGACAACCAAGATCAGAAAATTCAGGATGTTTGTCGACATCCTCATGATTTGATGAATCACATAGAGGGGTAGATGAGAAGCAAGAATGTTCGCCCTCTACATTTCCAGGAATGCAGATGAAGAATCAAGTGGATGTTCAATGAATGATTTATCCTCTCCATTTTTCGAATGATGGATTGACATACGGTGTGTCCTATGAATGATAAAAAATAGGTGCATCTCTGGACGAAGATACACATGAAAAATTAGGGATGGCAGGATCATCAAGGATGTCAGGAAAAAATGGAGGAGGTATAGACAGACAGGGATGGTCCTCTACTATCGGTGGATGTTCAAGCTTCTAATCATACTCTTCATGAATGACAGCGGATGTTGGTTGTGCAACAACAACTCCATTGATGGCTTGATCCTTGTTCACAACAAGTTTATAGTCTGGAATGGAAGAACACAATACAGGGTTATCCAGAGGATCATTTGAGTACGAAGATGGAGGTTGAGGTACAAAATGCATGTGATAACCCAATGGATCCACAACCAATCTTGCACAAAAATTGGAAGGAGCAATGTCAATAGGGTGTGACGGTTGAACCAATGTGCGTGCCTATTCTCCCACACCACTCTTTAGTGGTGGAGCTATTTGATTAGGGGACGATAGACAGTCACTTTTGATAGTGATCGTGTCCATCTGTTATTGCGCAGCTCCATTACCGAAGGATGTTGAGCAGGGCTTGGGCTTGAACTTGTTCTTGGAATTAACTGATTTGTTAAGACAATATTCAAATCTGTCCCAAAGATACGAAAATTTCATTTGGCTTTTCAGAGATTGAAACTATAACACACAGTAGCATTCACAAAATTCCATATGCAATTCATGCGGGGCCTTCCGCTGTTGTAACATTTTTTGGTCAAGAGGTTCTAGATCAAAATGATGGAAAGTAGATTTAATGAGATCACAAAACTTCTCAAGTGAGTGCACGCTGCCAGGAGGCAGACTGCAACACCACCATTGTGGGGATTCATGAAGTGTATATGATAGCAGCAGACTGACCTCTTCTGCATAGAACTCATCTGCATTATCAAGGAATGCATAAAAGTCTTGTAAGTATTGAGGCCAGGCTACTTCGCTTTCACCATAATACTAGAATTCAGACAAGAGATCAAAAAACTCCCTGGTGATGTTGAGAGGTTCAACATGCAAAAGACATCGTGGAGGGATGAATGTAATAGAATTCGTGATAGATGTGCAAAGGTTCAAAACAGGATGAGAGGGCACATCTTGTCATCTGGCCCTCCTTCTAGCACCAAAATGTTGATGGTGTTGGACCTGCCAACATGTCAAGGGATCTCCCCGTTAAGAAGTCCCAACTAGACCTCAGACCGTTTGGTGTAGGAGTCCCAGAAGTGCGTCATACGGTATCGCCTTGACCGCGGTTGTGCATAGAGGCAAGTAAGATGTCCCTGTTGGTAGCAAGGGTGTGACATGCACAGCAAGCCAAGGAAGATGTATGAATGGTTCTATCACACAAAGAGTGAGGTGAGCATGCCCCTTGGAAACCTGTGAAAGCACATGGTTAAGAAGGGAACACACGAGCAAGGATGCATCAAAAACTGGAAGGAAAGTAAGCTGACAATCCAAAGTGATGGTTAAACCAACAACACATTTAAGTAAGATTCATACATACACATACAGAAAGAGTCTATACACATATGCGTAAGCAAACAAATACATATATCATTTAGAGTAAACAAGATAGTTGGAATACAATACGACATATGCGTGAAATGTGCTGGCTCTGTTATATTAAGAAGTGAAAGTTCCAATCATACAATACAACCATGACATACCACTAGTCCTGATAGCAGAATGTTATAGTCATTGTCGCCTGCTCCTCCAAAGAGATGTACTAGCTCCACACTGCAGAGAAGCTAAGGCTCGTTACAATACTCTCCAAGATTTCTCTAAGATACTCCTATCAAAAGTTTGGATGACCAAAATAGCTTACAATGAGTTATGAGGGACTATTTATAGCAAAGGGTGGGGTGACCCTTGAAATTCCCCTTTGTGACTGTTCATCTACCCTCGTGACTCTTCAACTACTCCATGACTTTTACATTCAACTATCGACACTTGAACTTCCACTTAAACGGATGTTACATACAATCTGCACATGTACCCATGTGAGACAAAATGGCTTGAGCAAGCCATGCAAGACATCACTAACACTCAAACCGTTGTGGTGAGACCAACTCTTTGACATCCTTGTGGTGGTCAACGGTGGTGAACTGATGCCAAGCTTGGTCGTTCGTGATAGTGTTCGTGCGCTCAATGGTGACATCCTGCTGAAAGAGAACTCTTGCCTCCATTGTATCCGGGTAAACTGATATGGCTCCTTTGTTCAACATGTCTGACAACATGCGCATCATCGTCTTGGGTGCAGCTGGAGCAACAACATACTAATGCATAGTGTCTGTGTTGATCTCCGAGTGTGTGCTGGTGACCATGTGCATCAACTTGTCAAAATACATTTTCATCTCCAGTCGGACTTTCTTCTTATCTTTGCATTGGTGAATGTGTCAAATGGGTGGGATCGCATGCACGTGAACAATGAAATCCGTGCTCCTAAACACCTTTGCATGAGATCGATAGCATTGATCACCCTGTCTGCTCTATGCCAACTGCTGGATGGGTTCGTAACCCGTATGGGCGCAGTTTCATCAGTTTATTCATGTTGCACCTACTGTTGTGCCTATTCCTATTGCAACTCCTTCTTTTATCTGTGCAGCTCCTATTCTTCCTTGAGTTGCCACTTAAGCACCTACAACTTCTTCTCTATTTCTCTCTCTCTGCCTTCGCGCGATTATTGTAATGATGTCTCCTAGATGAGGAACTAGAATGATGCCCATACATAACAGTCCTCCTGTCAGGTGTATCCAATGATCTGCCACCTCTGACTATGTCCCCTCTATCCAACCTATATCTGGACCAAGACCTACTACCATAGGCTCCATTAGTTTTCTCCTTTTGCTCTTGAATGATCCTCAGTTGTCCTTGTCTCTGTAACTCTAACAAGCTCTGAAGAATTGTTGCGCTTAACCTCTACCTAATTCTCTTGAGCCATTGCAAGTCTTTCCTGAGCCTCAACCAACCTGTCATTGTCTGCTTTGCAAATTTTGATCTATTCCCACAAGCTTCTTAATGTTTCTGCTATACCAGGAGAATACTCTTCTCCTTATTTCCCAACTAATTTGTATGGGGAGTCACAAGAACTATAGTCTACAATTTTTCTCATCATCTTTGGTTTCTCTTCTTCTTGCAAGTATACCATGTCAGATAAACCAAATACATACCAAAATCAAATCCATACCCTAGTGATGTTCAGGGGAGGCTCATTTCATCTACAAGATCAATCCACATTAGCATGTATGTGTATAATCATAAACATATATGTGTAATCATATAACATCACAACAACATCATGCATGATCATACCAACTGTATACCTTGATCTCATCCATGAAAACCATAACCTTGACAACATTAGACTTACCCAAAGAGAGTGAAACCATGCTCTGATACCACATTGTGGTATCAGATATGACCCAAAGGGAATGCAACCTGCTTTGATACCACGCTGTAACATCTCCTCCTCTCACATCTACCCACTTTCACCGGCTTACCCGAGGTAAACATGAGATGAGGGGTTACTATGATATAACTCGACTCCTAGATGACCTTAAGGAAATGGAGTCGACACAACCAGGCTTTACTAACTTCCCTTAGGTGCCACAGTACCTCCAAGAGTAACCCAACCCCTCCAGGTGTCCAACCCCTAAGAGAACACACATTTTTCTGACCTAGAGCCCTAGTCGCTCCCTTGCCAATGCCTCCATGCAACTATGGTTTCGTAGTCGCTCCCATAGACCTACATCAGTATAATTGTGGCCTTTTTTTCCAGTGTTATGCTAGTGACTACGATAATTAAGGCTACTTTCCAAGGTTGGGGCTAAGCCCATGCCAATATTTCCATGAAACTTCCAAAAATCATAAAAGACATGAAGACAATGGTTGTAAACCAAAAACTAGAACCATGACTTGACCTGACCATCCCCAACCGGGACTAACGTTATGTCAAACACTTGGTAGATATGAAACCTATAGGTCATGAATGTAAGTCTCAACATAAGGGACTGAAAACTTATCTGAGGTTTAACAAGAAGTGTCTCTACCTTCTGACATTAGCTATCCTAACATCAATCAAGTCTTGCATTCATTATTTATTCAATTACAAGTAAAAACATGAATAGATCCATGACTAAGATCCGTCATAAAACCATGATTATAACCATAATATAACCATATAAATAACCATAAGATAACAACCATTAAATCCAGATAATAACAAGTAAATTTACTCATCAAAGCAAGAGAAACTTAGATATTATTAAACATAGAAAATTACTAACTGAGTTTGGGACTTCCACGTTCTACCTGACCATAGTTTGGTTGAACCAAATATTTCTTTCAGTCAATCACGCCCGTGCCATATTCCAAGCATGAATGTGGGATCTCATGGGATAACCAATCCATAAACAATCAAGGGAATTTAGAGGTTAAACCACCTCCACCCTCACCATATCGTGACCTCACCTAAACCAATGTCAAGATCACAAAACCAAACCTAGCTTAGATGCCTCAGAATTTCTTCACAATCCTTGAGGAATTTTCCCATCTACACCCTCAATATTTACCATACATCTTGCCATTAATGTTTAAGTGATTCCTAGGCCTTTGGGAATTTTCCTAAGACCACCTCACCTCGTATTTTGAAATCTTCCGATAATCCAAAGCTCAAATTGAGAAGAGTCCCATCACACCACGACTATCTACAAATTTCAAGGCTAGGATAAAATCCATTATCGAAACCCGAGAAAATCCATGCTAATGACAACAAAAGAACCAAATACCAACATGCACATACCATGCATGTCAAAACCAGCTAGGAAAATCAAACATGCAATCTGTTACCTGTAAGTATTCCAATTGAAGCAGCTTGATCCTTGCCTTCCTTTGCTTTCCTTGTCCTTCTTTTCTTTTCCTTTCCTTTCCTTTCCTTGCTTGCTTACTTTCTTTCTCCTCTTGAGACAAATTCTAACACTAACTGACAATAAGATGACAAAAAGCTACCAGCTGATGCTCTGAGGTCTTTTAATTGATGAGGCCTCTAATTTCTTCAATTTTCCATTATTTTCCTTCATTTTCCTCCTCACACGCAACTTGTGACCTTTGACCTTCCTTTCCTCCCAATTTAAATTATTTTCATAAATAATGTGCCAAAAACACCTTTTTGCCTTTCCAAAGCCTTAGCCATTGCCTTTTCCAATTTCCCCTTAGCAATAAAACACAACAAGTGATGCCCACTGGGATATTTTGCCCAACATTCAGCTTGGAAGAAGTGTCCCTTTCCCATGGTCTTATTTTACCTTTATTAACGTTTTTTACATGAACTTTTAACTCGGGGTTGTTACAGAGGCCCTCTACATACTACCAATATGTAGAGCATCTTGAAAATGCAAAATCCCAACAATCTCCTTGAGAATTTTCTCTATCTGAAAACCAATCTCATATAGCTCAAGATCGAAATCCTAAAGGTAAAATCCAAATCCTATTGAGAAGGATCCTCCTCCATATAATCTAATCATGGCCTCCTCCTATTGAACACACTGCCATACTAGTGAGGTGCTCCAAAATATCAACAAATCATTGAGAAGTGAAATGTTCTCTACAAGAATGAGGTACAATGGAAGATCTTAGTGATACCCCCTATAAATACTAGCTCATACATAACGGTAGCTAATTTGTTAAGCCTGATAATTCCAAGGTCCCACGCTAACCTCAAAAATAAATTGTCATGATGTTGCTATGCCACTTTGGTTATAATTGACTGTGGCAATGAAGTATTGCTAATTGTTGAAGTCCATTTGTGCCTCATCTTCGATCCTTGTATGCAACCAATATATGGAAACCATTTATCCTGAATCAATCTAGCACATGCTAAATTTCCCTGCTCCTACCAGATCACCCAAGAGACTCTAATATCCCATTCCATGATTATGTACCAAATATTGCCTAGAGCTTGCATGCACTCCTGTAAAAGAGGTCTACCATCTATTGTCTTGTCAAAAGGTGCGTCTTGCAAATACCTCATGATCATATCCCCATGTGTGTACTAAGGGGTGGAACATATGTTGCCTTTGTAGTAGGTCATGCCATCCCTAATCTTGTATCTGTTAACTCATGCACCAACCATATGCCTCAACTAGGAAGTAACTCTATTGTCTATTATGCATTGTGCCTCATCCAGTTGTCTTAAGTGACCCCCTTTATGTCCTGCTATATGTGAGGAGAGCATCAAAGAACAAGAACAAAAGCATTTGAAACGACATGCATGAGTGGAAAGTGATATATGTGTGGGTAAATGCTAATGGCATGATCAAGAACCCATACAGATACTCAAGGACGATCCTATGAGTCTTGTTCTCTTTGACCCCAATCAGGTGATGTTCCAATTAAATATCAATATTCGAGGAATTTAATGCTCCATAATGTTCATCCATCCACTCATTAATCCTATGTAAGCCAGACCCAATGGTCTGGCTGACATCCTAATCATTTGGTCTCCTCAAAAGCAATGCTTCAAGATCCTGCTATGCAACACCATACACCATTGTGTACAATCATGCATCTATGTGCTTCTCTGCATACTAATGCACACCGCAACATTTCTCTATACCCCATTGGATACCACTGCCTATTGATATACCCCCCCCCCGTATCATATAATATCATGCATAGACTAATGTATCTATCATGCCACTAGTAAATCCACTATGATGCAATTCACCCCTCCTACTATGCCCTGGTAAATTTGAGTGGCATAGCTCCTAACATGCTAGTGAGGGTGCCACCACTTCAACAATCTTCTGTGGCCCTTGTGCCTAGTACATCAAAGGAAGAATATCATCTCCATACAATGGCTTGCTTAGTGGCATACTAATGTCATCCCATTTGCATAGCTCCTACTAGGGCATGTTAAGCACTCTGCAATCCCATATAGGGGTGATGTGCCCAAACATCTCCTAGATCCTGCACACCCCCAATCAAACCAACTTTCCACTGGCGTCGACCAGAACTCCACTCGGTCACTGGTTTAACTACCCCATCAATGTCATAGTCATATTTCACCTCTGGTATATGATAGAAAGTCACACCTGGTTCCCAATGTCAACTTGGGCTTCCATTATCCACCATTTGTGTCATCTAAGCCTGGATCTTATATGGATGTGCCCTCGTCTGAAATTTACCTATCTCCTCGTCCCATGGATGCATAATCAGATACCTCTAGGGCATACCTCTCTACAAGGACCTTTTCATCTAGGTGTTCCTTGTGCTCAAATATCATAGGAGGTTCCTCTATCAAATCATGAGTTACCCTAACATCCTCTTGGGTGATGGTTTCCATAGTTAATTAATTGTATGCCATGGAGGATGAAGAGCGTCCACATCTTAACCCCATGTAAAACTACTCAATCTACAACTATGATTCTTGAAGGGCCATGTGAGTTCTCTTCAAGGACTCCTAGGTAATCTCAAGCTCATAAGTAAGTCTGTCAACTTCCTCCTCTTTCCCTACTAGCGCATCATGATATATCTCAACAAGCATGGGTACGTGATTTATGTTTGAAAGGAGGTGTAGGTAGTTAGACTTTATCTCTATCAATGCCTTTTAGAGACTCTAAAAATCTACAAGTGAAGGCTCTCCTCCCAAATTGTCACATGCCACTGTAATTCTCCAACAATAATCTGCCACCAATTTATGGGTATCATCATAATGCCTCGTGGCTGCCATAATATTGTATGTGTTAATATTCAATTGGTTTTCTAAGTTGTGGGAACAAGTAAGCTTATGAGCAACATATACTTCATAAAAGAAGTCAAATGATCGGTTTGGTTCGCACCACTGACTACCTATGAGTTATCATCTTTGCACACCTCTTGCGAATCATCTTCAAATGTCATAGCCTCATGATTTTCTTTGTACTCATCATCTAACTCAATAATATTGCTAAAACAATGTAAAGTTTGAAACGGAAACTATAAACTCAAAACAGGAACTCTGGTAAAAAAAACCCTGTAAAAACATAAAAAAATCGTGCTAAAAACGAAAAGTGTTGATGCTGGAATAACACCTTTTTTTTCTAGGGTAAATTTTCAACATGTTTTAAAAATGGTAGTGAAAATCAATTTTTTGTGCAAAAATTATACAAAAAACACCCTCAAACTGAAAAATGTTATGTTCGAATAATACTTTTTTTTCAATGGTAAATTTTGTGCAAAAAACACCCTAAAAACGAAAAGTTTTGACGTTGGAATAACACTTTTTTTTTTCAAAGGTAAAATTTCAACATTTCGAAATAATGGCATAAAATATTTTATCATGACCCTGAAAAACATTAAAA
>APFE030252885.1:0-18198 GCA_000404065.3 Pinus taeda | reverse complement strand
AGCATAGGCGAGAAAGCGTGCATGAATTTTTACCCTGAAACAATGTCACAAGATAACTCAAGTTGGTCATAGATTAACCAAAACATGCAAGAAAGGAATTCCTTTGTTTGGATTGGAATAACTCTAAATTAATCAAGCAAAGAATGTTATAGAGGGTTTTGACATAAGTAGAGTCTAACCTTAGTAATATAGATGCTATCCTTCAACCCGATACTTTGTTGTAAAGGGAATAACATTAGTATTGTACATATATGTTTGTACAAAGAAAAATTATATCGAGATGAGAATCGAGTTAAATTTTAATCATAGAGTGAAAATTCTAGAAAGGTTGTAAAATATTGCAAGGAATTCCATGTATTATGTTTAGTTCATTTTGAAACCATTGAGAAAAATAGAAATTATGTTGAGATCCTTTGAGGGATGCATAACCAATGTTTGATACATCACAACCACAAAGTTAGAAGTAAAAACATACAATAATATACGAAATATGCAATAATGGTTATACTATAAAAAACATAAGTGAATGTATAGGAACCAAAGACCTTGTGATGGATTACCAAAGGATTTCATCCATACCACATTTTACAAGGAGTATTTTTATAAGAGTGTGAGATGGACATAAGATTTTCACATACATTGCACATAGAATCACATCATCCCAAAACATCAGTGTTCAATTTTTGAAAATCCTCATTGAGTTAACTATATTAATTATAGTAATGTTCATTCTTTCAACTACATATTTTTGTTGAGAATTCTATGGAACTATTCTATGATGTTGAATCCCATGCTTGTATATATTTTTCCATATTCATTAGATTACATTATCTTCCATTAACAGTATGAAGAGAGCCAATATGTGATTATGCTTCATATCCAATCCATACATGAAATTCCTTAAAAGTTTTGAAACCTTGAGATTTACTTCCCAATAAATACATGTTATGAAAACAACCCACAAAAAGACATAAAAGATAGATCAACACCTTAGAAATAAGCCTCTTTGAGGGGGAAACCTCCTTTACATTACACATGAAAAATTCTTCGATGATACAATTGACAAGACGTCCTTCCTTTATATAAAATTCTAAGGGGTCATGATATAATCAGATCTTACATAACAATATTAATGTAATGCACAATAATAATAATAATGGGTTTCTATGGGGCACAATAATAAAAATATTGGACTACATGGGCACAAAAATATAATAAGGTGGTTGTATTAATAGCAATAATGGGTTACGCTAGTAGTATAGGGACCTAATAGTACACCTAAAACATTCCAATGTAATCATCAATACAATTCTTCATACATTTATTTTCATTAGCATAAGGAAAATTCATAAGACCATACAAATTAAAATATATATGTCCAACTTTTCTACATGAATAAACAGACCTTGCTAGCAAATCTGAACAAGGAACTATAGATTTCTTATACTCGTAGAGAATGTCAACAAGGAGAAAGTTATCCAAACAATTATATGAGACAAAGAAGAAGTTAGAAATGATTATGCATGGCTAAAGACCCATACAAATAAGGAAGTGGAAAATCCCACATATATTTAATAGGATACTCAATTAACATATTTAATGCTTAAAGTAGTTAGGTATAACAAAATAAGCTTGTTTAGTTCGCATTATTTGGGAATTAAATCACCCTTGAAGAGCAAGGAGAATGACTAAGTAGAGCGCAAAATGAGATAATATTGACGAATAATCTATGAGCTCTCGGTAGAATAAACAATGTTCCAATGTAAATAAGCCCAGTAATTTTCCACGTAGTAGACAAATTTTTTTTGGGCAATATTTAGAGTGGGTTAATATTCCATGGTTTTTCAAAATAAAAGATAAGAATGTCTGTCAATTTTGACATTATTTTAATTTATTTTCTCAATGTTTATACTTTAAAGCTATTTTAACTTCAAAATCATTAGAACTCTCAATATTTTTAAGAAAATATAATTAAACACTTTATATTATGCATGTTATGGGGTACTAACGTTAGACAAGGTTTATAAGCTTTAAAATAAATTTCCATCCTTGAAATTTTTGCTACTTGATAGAACCCTTCGAGAAGAAAGAAAAAACATGGCACAATTGTGGAAAATATATAAAAGAATGAAGTGAGTAACAAGGAAGAATAACTTGAGACATTGTTGAAGAAAACTAACATGTGGGGAATAACTAACAAGGAATAAATTTGTGGGTCATTAATGTTTGCATGTTGGGAGCCTCTATGACATAGTAACAATGGAAATCCTCGATGCGAAGGGTGTGTACATTTCATGATATTTTTTCTTTGAAATTATGAAAGACAATTTAGGATGCATAAATGTAGTTATATTACAATTTAGTGAAAGGAAAAATGGATGCTTCTTTTATTCCATTAAAGTTTTTATGCATGTCCAAGTTTATTTCACCTTCATGGCTTCTTTTGATCAAAAGAGAACTACGAAGTTTCTCATTGTACATATATAATAAAAATATGAACATTTTTAGTAGAATAGTTGCAATAGGAGGTGATGTAGGTGTTACCTATCCTAAAAAATGTGTATTGTTGAACAATTATCTCCTTCTTAATGAAAAGTATTATCTTTCAGATTGAGTCTATACCTATTCTATTAGATTTCCATATACTTTAATGTTTTTCCTAAAATATATTTATTCATTTGTCAATAACCATCAAAAAATATATTTTTACATTGTAATATGTTTCTCTTCCAAATCACGTGGAAGGTGTTTTTCTTATCTCACACCCATTCAAAGGGGGATTTTCATGAATAATGAGGCTAGAGAAACATTAATATGATATGTGTATAATGGTGTCAATATGTTTTGGTTTGTATCCTTTAAATTCCATTCCTAAATAAATAAATGTGAATACATTTGAGATTTGCATAATTTTAATAGAAAAATATCTCATATACTGTACATATAAGTTAAAATCTGTGAAGCCATTGCATTGAACTCAACAACACCTTAGATTTCAAAACAAAGCCTCAACATTTAACTTAGAATTGAGTAGAAAAAATGAAGACAAAAACAAAACAACAAAAATATTAAAAGAAATCATATTACAAATATATATATTTATGTATGTAAATATAAATATTAGTGATTAGAAAAATAGGAATGCATAATTTACAAATCTGAAATGCATATAAATAAATCTGTGAAATCATATTCATGATTCTTTAATTTTGTTATGTTGATACTGTGTATCCCTTGATAGGATTTCTATAATTTTAATTTAATTATGAACAATAAATAGGTTGATGCTAGAGATTCAATAATCAATAATTAATATTTTTAATATTACTCATTAATAGAAGGTTAAGACTTATTTAAAATGTAATTATGATCTCCATTCCTCCTGAATTTAATAAAAAAGATTCTTTCCAAATTAATTTAAAATATACCATATATAGAATATTTTGACTATAAAATGATTTATTTCTTTTATTATAACTATTGTGACCATATAATCAAATGGATTGAAAAATTTCTATAGCCACCAATCTATGATAAGAATCAAAACACTAACCAAATTATACATATTTCATTAACGAGATTTAAAATATTATAAAAGTTAACTAAACTATATATTTATTATTGTTATTATTATTGGAGTTATTAAAAATATGTTTATCCATGTAGTTTCACCTCACTATTTTTATGGAAATCCTTTAATTGGAAACAAGTCTTCTTACATTACCATGGCCTAGAAATACCACATTCCCAATATGATGTGCTGATATGCCATTTTCTTAAATTAATTAATTTGAGATAATTTAATTAATAGAGTATACCTAATTTTGGTACAAATCTTATCAATGATATGTCAATATTACAATGAATACTCCAACATGTTCCATGGGGTTTAAATATCTACGATCAGCCTAATAATTAAATTATAACTATGGAAGATTTATTATTACTATTGAGCATAATTATAGGAATATCTATTTTGTAATTTATTTCCAATTGAAGTTAAAAGAAAATATTAACATAAAATTAAGACAAACAAGGGAAGCCATATAAATCAAATGGATGGAAGTGAAAACAAAATTCAATCCATGATAACCATCAAAATGGGTACCCTATTATTCCTATCACATTTCATAGCTTAAAAAAGCAATATAAATTAACTAAATTATAATTTTATTACAAATTATATTTTGGTTATTTATAAAAATAAATAAACTTGCATGCATATTTCAACAACAACAAGAAATCTTAGTGGAAAATTTTAGCAGTGAAATATGTCAATATTGCTATGAATGTTCAAACATATTACATGGGGTTTAAATATATTCCATAAACCTAAGAATTAACTTATAACTATGACGATTAGCATAATTACCGTATTATATACTAATTATTGGACTGCAAAAGGTGGATCATTAATCCTTATTGGAATGTTTATATTTTGTTGTTCTATTTCCTAGTTATAACGTTCCAACCAAATCCCCATTTCATGTTTTTCTCTTTATAGATTAATATTGTTACTATCCAACTTAATATGTCATCAAAGCTAGAATGCTTGGATGAAACTTTGTCACTATCAGTTTGCTTGGATCGGGCTTTATCTTGATCATCATTTTTTTCTATAATTGTAACATGGGGTGAATCAAAAGTCAAGTCGATATTGAAGATATTTTTATTCTTGTTGTGTTTAGTCGACTATCCTTTGTCTTCTGCCTATGATGAGCTTCCTTCTATGTTGAGTTTGTCTAGAGTCGATTTTTTATGTTCCTGTGTTTCTTGAACTACCATCATTTTCTATAGTCATCGTTCAACGAATACATATTTTACATGTCCAAGAAACTGCAAGACGTGAGGCCCAATAGATTATTCTAGAAATTGTTCTAATTCTTTAGGCTTCTTTTCTTTTCTACCCTTTATAGGGTATCCTCAAAAATATTTCATGCGATTGAGTGTAGATTCTATTGTTATTGTGGGTCTTCTAGTTGAATACCTAGAAATATTTCATTCCCATTTATTGTATATGTTTATGTACCGGTTGTTTTCCAACTCCGTGAGTCTTCGCTTGCAATATTCTTATGATATTATGTCGCAGGTACTATGAGGTCAAATTTAAATGGTTGTCTAACTATGCTTTCCTTTCTTCTTCTTGTTCAGAATCTAGAAGGATTAAAAGTATATCCCCTTGTTTTTCTTGAGCTTGTGGTGGAATTGTATTATGTTAGATTATTAACTGATCATATATACATTTGGTCAATTGTAGGTTGATACAGAATATCTTTCTGGGCTACATCTAAAGAGTCAACATGCCAAACTTCAATTATTTGTAGCGACAATTGAATCTGCGATGAGGAAGGAAACATTTTTTGTATGTGTTGAGGTACTCTCCATCTATTGGAAGATTTTTAAATATTTCTGGAGGAGTAACTAGTGAAGTTTGTTTCATGTCTATCCAAATTACTAAAGAAGGGAACCAAATGGACTTATTAAAATTTTCACATTCATACCGGTTCATATTCAGCATGTCACCAATGTGTTTTTCCTATTTGTATATTTTTGTTGTCATGATAATTTGACTAATTTATGGTAGAATATTGAGTTTAATGTTAGAGGCTCTACCTATTCATGAAAAATGACTCTCTCTCATTAGTAAAAATTTAGAAATAAGAAAAAAAAATTGAGATATCAAAAACTTAATTCAACAATACATGTATTTAACATAATAATATAAACAAGAATAAATAAGAACCCAATAATGAATATTTATTATTCGTATTGCATTGAATAGTGGAAATAGGAAAAAAGCATATAAAAATACGCAATTTTGAAATTTTGAAATTTTATAATTTTGAAATACATATAACTAAAAGTGGGTTTTGGATCAATATCGATAGTCAAAACCATTACCATATGTTTTCTCAAGAAAGTTGATTTTTGGGTTAATATAGATAATCAAAATATCATCTCCAAAATACACAACATTTACTATATTCCTTTCTTATGTGATTGCATTTGGAGTTGCACTTCATTCAACTTTATCACTATGTTATGCCACTTTAAGTACATAAAATCTATCATCTTAATGATAGTTAATGTCTTAGATATTAAAATTAATGCGTGTTGTAAAATTTCAAGAATTATAATGTCAAGATTGTGAAGTGTACTAGGGGTCATAGTCTCTAGAATTCATTGTGTTTTAAAGCTCATAGTGCACTATGGTTTAATTAATTTAGAGTTAGTCCCTTAATAATTATAAGTGTCATTCTTTTTTAATAGTAATAGTGGTTAGAGGTTGCATTATGGAAGGGTTTGTAATTATCTATGAGTATGAGTGATCATAGTAAATTAGTTGTTATGGGTCATATTAGTGTTTTGACATTCATAATGGTTTTAGGTTAAGGGGCACATATTGTATCAGATTTACATTAAATAAGGGGAACCATTTTGTGGGGGTGAATATATAGTTCAATATATAGAAATATCTAATAATAAATTCATTATAATTAGTGAATTTAAGGATACATATATTAATATATATTTTTATAGATCAAAATATTATTGGTAACTAATAACTAATGGGCCTTTCCTTATGATTGTCCTCACTATTTTAATCCAATAACTAATTGGTTGTGCTTAAAAGACCTTTAGCTATTTCGTAGCTAGATTTTTAATACTCCTACTATTTTGCAAGACTCTTAAAAATATTGAAAAAGTTAAGTTATCTCAAACAATTTGAAATGAATATTTTATTGATATATTTATCATTCAAATTATCCAACCTAAAAGTATTTAAAAATAAAATATAAATTGATTATTTTTTAATTACCAATAAAGAGAATTGTTAATCCATATGACTTTAATGAAAATGAATATTAACCTATATGATTTTATTTATTAGTTAAAAAATTTATTAACCTATAATGACCCATGGCAATTAGACTATCATGGCATGAAGTTGAAAATGGCAAATTTCGGTTCCTTCGTTCTAATTTCCTATAGCCCACGCTCACCCCTGCCACCATCTCTTATGTTCTTCATTCCACTAAATTATATGCAATTTTATTGAATTGTTTAAAATCTACACGTCATAGTCTTATTAGGTTTGTTGTGGAGCTTTTGAATTTTCTGACAACTCGGAGGCGATGAGTAACGACGGACCTTGCCGAAATACTGGGGCTGGAGTAATTCGATTAACGAATTCAGAAAAAGCCATTCGTTGTGGTCCTGACTCCATTCATCGGGAAGAAGATAAGATAATGATTTTGTGGTTTTGACTTTATCCGTTGGGAGAGCATGGAGTAGAGTAAACATTTATTTACCTATGAGTAAAAGTCGAGAGGATATATGTAAACATTTATTTACACTTTTGTAAAGGTCCAGCACCTCACCCTGTTGGTCATTGTTGGTAAAGTGAATTCATTTTTAACATTTAGTTGTCTCTCTATCTCACCTTGTTAGTTATTGTTGGCAACATGAATTCATTTTAACATTTAATTATGTATGTGTTTTATCTTTTTTGATTTTGTTGGCAACATGAATTCATATTAATATCTATTTAATTATTATTTATAAGGTTGTTGTATAAAATGTTCGATAAATTATTGTCAATTTTGTATATAGAAATATATATATAGATATATATATTCTCATTTTCTTAACTCCCATATATATATTTTCTAGCATTTAATTTCTTTTAAAATTTTTGTTTAATTTTTAAGAAATAATTTCCCATTATTGTAAACGTTTTTTTATTTTCATTTTAATTTAGTAACAAATAACTAATTTTAAAATTAATTATAAATGTGTTTAAAATGGGTTTTGTGAAGGTTATATTATTTTATTATATCTTATTTAACATTCCAAATATTGTTTTTTTTTTCGAGGAGAAAGATCCTAATTTTATTAATTAAAATAAATAGCTCATCAAAAATTGCAAAAAATAATGTACATATGGGGAGAAAAATCATGTTTTTCTCCCTTTCTTCTTCTTCACCTTGCACCACTTCCCTTGAATCAACATCGAAGATGTAAGTGCAAGTGAAGTATCATCCTCAGGTTGAGGGTTTTGTTTATCAGAATCGGAGTTGTCTAGTGTATGTAGTCATTTGGATCCAGGGGTATCCATTGTGTCTGGTATATTTACTAGCTATGAGTCCATAGAAGATTGTGGATGTAATTCATGTATATTGTGGATGTAATTCATGAGCTTCTGATTCCTTTTTCGTATGATTTTCCTCATTGGTATTGGATGTTCCACACTAGCTTCCTCCTCCTCATGAGAGCCTGGTGGTGAAAATTGCCATCCCTTGGCCTGTTTCCTGTTTTCGTCTTTCCACGGGTGTATTTTTTGGCTTCAGGCACTTATTTTGTAGGTGTCCTATTTGCCTATAGTTTCTACATCTAAATGTTGTATTTCTATAATCAAGTATATGTGTCCAACACCACTGTTTGTGCTTCAGTTGAATGTGGTCGACAAACCTTTGTTGAGATCTACTTCTACACATATTCGTGCGAATGTGAAAATTCTTTTCTCTAGTCTTTGTGTGTCCATTCTAATGTGTCGCCCGATGGTGTTGCTGATGCCTGCAAGGTTTGGCTGGTTCCATAGATGTAATGTTGATGCCTGCAAGGTTTGGTTCGTTCCATAGATGTAACGGGAGGTTTTGCAGATGAACCCAAACTGGCATCCTAGATACAACCATAGTATTTGCATCAAATTCCGGAAACCATGGCGTGATGAAAAGACCCATGGATCCCGAGAACCATGGTCCTTTCTGTAATATGATGTCTGTAGCCTTTGTTGATGGGAAATTTACAATGAAAAACCCCTTAGAACAGAGATGAATATCATAGTGAGCACTGCAGTTTGTGAAAATCCAGTGAAAGAGCTCAGTGGGTTTTGTGCAGAAATAGTTGTATCTACAGATAATAGCTTGTTTTCCACAAATATTACAATGCTCATTTGTTTCTGGTATATCTCTATTTAATTTTAGGATTTGATTCAATTTCTCCAAAATATATGTACATGGTTCAGTTCCGGCTTGCTTTGTTGTGGCGGAAGGTGAATTTTTCTCTTGGAGGATGTTTTTGAAGGAAAGTCCTCCTTTTTTGTGCTTTTAATGTATTTATTTGTTTTTGGTTGAATTTCTCTAAAAGTATCCTCTTGAATGATTTGTTTTATTGTAATCTGTTGCACCACCTCTCAATCTCAAATTGAGTATTATAGTAGACACAAGTAAAATATTGTATTATGTGAGAGGTTTGGGATCCTAGAGAGCTTTTCCCTCAAAACATAGTTATTGTAATCCAGCCGGATATCCAAAATGATTTGACATAAGATTCTAAAAATGCATCACACAGTCTATTGCATGAACCCAGATCAATAATGACATCTCCGAAGGGGTTTTAATAAAAAATTTAAATAAAAAAATATTAACTAGCGATGAGGGTTCTAATTTTGTCTAGAGGTAGCATGACCAAGCAGCCTCAGGTGCGCCATAATGCAATGGGATCTCTGTGGGCTCCTTCAGGAAACTATTTCCTTGTTCCCTATAGTGAGACTCCTTTTCGGCTTTCTTCGCGACCCTGCAGACGATCACGGGGATAGAATTCATCACGGCCTTCGGAGCAGCAGTCTTACTGGCTGCAGTTGGATCCTTGGCATTGAGGGCCAACGCCTTTGAAGCCACAGGTTTCGCACCAATATTTGGTGCCTCATATTTCTTTAGGGCCTCAGGCATGACCATGACATATGGGCATGAAGCGCAATACACGTTTAGAGCCACGATGGCTACATAGATCCTCTGTAAATGAGGGCACTGTCAGCTTCATCCATTTGGGATTCCCATTCGACACCTTCACGGGCTTTTCTCTGGCGTCTATGTAACCTTCATACGTCACGGCCACAGCCAGGATGGGATCCGCTGTAGGGCCAATCGATGCCATTTACCAGTCGGCTCCAGACCCTAGCAGAGCTCTACTCATCATCTCCATTCCAATATCATCCACGACGAAATATTAAAGAAAGCAAAATAAAAATAGTGGATTTGGGAGAATGCGTAAAAGATCCTGCATGAAAAAGATACCACCAGGAATAATAAATGCATGAGTCGAGTGTCCATTCTCTACACAGATCATATATTTCCAACAACTTTGGATCACCTGAATCCCTTCCAGTGTGGTTCCCATAGAACTTCGGTCCTCCTTTGATGTTCATCGCAACAACAATACCCCACTGTGCGGATTCCTTTGATCAACCAAAACAAGCATAAGCTCGATTGCAGCGAATTCAACTTTGCAGCAGCTTAAAACCCTAGCGCACATTTTTGCCCCGCTCTCCATTCTCCTCCTCCCTCACATTACAAATATTAATATTTTAAAGAAAACCTCATATATAAATATAAAGCGTTCATTCAAAAAATTTTAAAATTTTATTGTAATTAACTTCAAATTTAATTTAATATAGAAACATTGGAAAATGTAATTAACTTAAAATTTTAATATTAAAACATTTCCAACTTAACAAGAAGTTTATAAATTTATTAATTTGTTTAAATAAACTGATATTAATAACGAATGAACAACACCACTTTAAACAAAATAAATAACTAATTTATTAGTTAATTAATCTGTTATGATACAGAATGAGTGGAGTTTATAACTTGTTATAATATGACAAAAA
The DNA here is from genome assembly GCA_000404065.3 of Pinus taeda. Classification (NCBI taxonomy): domain Eukaryota; kingdom Viridiplantae; phylum Streptophyta; class Pinopsida; order Pinales; family Pinaceae; genus Pinus; species Pinus taeda. The sequence continues at coordinate 7,523 of APFE030252885.1, read as the reverse complement.
TATATGGTTGTGAATTTTCTTTATAAGCATCATCACCATTTTTTGTAAGTTTGAAAATAACATGTTTTCATGATTGATTTTAATCAATATATACTTTTCAACAATACAAATAATTACAACATCACAAGTGACTATGACAATGATATTTTTTGAAACCACAATCATTCAATGATAGTTTAAAAATATATCAAAAGTCTCTCGTGATGATGATAAAATACAAACAAAATAAACATAGAATTTAAAAATTAATTTACAAATTGATGTCTTATGATCATAGAATTTTAAATGTATGTGGCTTTAGTTTATGCTATGTACTTTTTTTTGTGCTCTTGTTTTCCATTGGTTGTTTGTTATCTTTGTATGTGTATAATTCTTTTACACATATGTAATCATATAAAATAAGTACTTTGCCAATGTGTAGAATTTGTATACTAAAGTACTGATCTTTAACTTGTAGCTTAATTTAATAAATTCTTGTTTTTTTTTCCAAATGACAACAACATCATGAATGAATTTGAATTTCTTTCTAATTAATCATTTTTCGTAATTATATAGAATATTTATGATGATAGAATTTTAAATGTTTGTGTTTTTATTTTATGTAATGAATGTTTTTGTTTTTGTATGCCCTTGTTTGTGTATAAACTTTAGAACACCAGAAAGACTTTCATTAGAATATGCCGTATGGATGGTCATCACCCAAATTGACTATTGACTTGATACAAGTCACATCTATGATGATATTACACACATAAAATATAATATCTAAGAATTACACTTGCAATTAATTGAATGTGTATTAAACTATATATGTTTAAATTAGCATTTAGTTTAACAAAATCTCATTTATTTTTGCAAATGACCATGGTTTTTTTTTTGTTTGTAAGTATCATTATGCAATGCACATCTAAGAATAAAATTATTTATAAGTATTTTTATTTAACATATATTTATGATTAGTTACAAATGGATGTTTCATGATGATAGGGTTTTAATGTTTGTGTTTTTATTTTATAGAATGTATTTACTTGTTTGTCATTGCGCTTGTTTGTGCTTATATATCTATGAATTCTAGAACACAGAAAAACCTTTCATTATAATATACCATATGGAAGGTCACTAAACAAATTGTCTATAAACTTGATACGAATAACCTCTATGATGATTTTAATCATGCATAATATCCAATGCAAGAGATACACTTCAAATGAATTGAATGCTTGCATTAACTTATCCATGGTAAATTTAAAAAGAAATCACTTATTTTGGTAATTGACCATGACATCATGAATGACAAAGTTTTTTCTTTGTAACAACCACTATACTATTCAATGTGTATTTGAAAATCACATTCTTTTATTATTGTTTATAAATAATATAATTTATTTCCTCGGGAAAAATTGTAATTTTATTAATGAAAGCAAAATTACATGTTGTAGATAGTTATAATGCATTCAATTGTGCCAATCGAAATTGGTGATCACAAAGACCAAAAATAAAACTCCAAGTGGTGGTAAACATGTCACCCTTTTCTCCATTTACTCTTTTTAACCTTTTGCCATTCTGCCTGTTAAGGTGTGGCCATTACAAGCTCTAGCTGGGTCCCTTCATTCGTTATTAGATTTTGCTTATCTAAAACTGAACTTTCAGATACACAATGATATTTTGAATCGCCCGCCACTATTGCTACTGTGATCATCTCATTCCTCGATGTGTGTGCTGGAGTTCGTGAAACTTCATGATTAACGCTCACCTTTTCTATGTTTTCTTGTGTATTTTGGGCTTCTTCAATGGTAGGAGGATCCATTTCTTCATCATTCTCTTCTTTGTGAGGCAACTTTTGTGGGAATTTTCATCCCTTGAGTTTCTTTCTTGTTTACTTCTTCCTCTGGGGTGTTTTCTTGGCATGAGGACATGAATTTTGTGGATGTCTCATTTGTTGGCTTATTTGACATCTAAATATTGTGTTCTCAAAATATAGGAATTGTGTTGAGCACTGCTTGTTGTGTGTCAAGAGAATATGGTCCTAAAATCCTTTGTTGAGGTCTAGCTCCAAAGGAATTTTGGCGATTGTGTAGATTTGTTCTTCAAATATTTGTGTATATTTATTTATTTATCACCATAATATGTTCCCAATGGCTTCTATCACTTTATGGAGCCATAAATGTATGGATAGATTATGCAATCTAACCCAAACCAACATTCGAGATACTACAATTATATTGGCGTCGAAATATGGGAACCAAGGGGTGACAAAAGTTCCTGCGAAGCCCCAAAACCATGTACCCTCTTGCAGTATATATTCACAACCCTCTCATGATACAAATTTTACTATGAAACATCCCTTGGAGCAAAGCTGAATCTTACAATTTATTGTCCAATTTGTGAATATCCAATGGAAGAGATCCATTGGTTTTAGCCAAAAAGTGTTGAATCTGTATAGCACTTCTTGAGATTCTTATGTTATGAAAAAATAATTTGTTTATGCTAGATCTACAGTCAATACTGGGATTTGATTCAGTTGTTCCACTATGTAGGGGTTGGGTATATTGTGTTTCTGATCTGGTGTTGTTGAGGCAACACATCTTCCTTTGAGGATATCTATGAAAGAAAATACTCCATTTACTTGCCCTTGATTTGATTATGTTCCTTTGGGAATACTAGATCTAGACACTACCCTTGTGCCCTTTGAATTTATTGGTCGAGGTGATCCTCCCCGATCCTCAATTTTAATAACATGGTGGATAACGGGAGGATGTTATATCTTGTAATAGCACAACTTCTTGCATCGATTTTCATCTGCATATTAGACTTTGTACGAGTAGTGGGATACCCAGAGTGTGCACGATATTGTGCTTTAATTGTTTGAAGTCATTTGTGGCCCAAACCCAAAATAATATTGATTTTCCATTTGGGGATTTGACAAAAATTTGGAAGGCTACCAGATCAAGTGCCCATACTTGACAGTCACATGAATCTTTAGTAGAATCAATGGATAAGTGTGGATCTGCAAAGAGTGATATTGATTTCTGTGGCAGTATTGACTTCATAAGTGATGGCCAAACCACCAAACCCACCCACTTTGATCGAGGAAAATTCTGATCCGGCAAAAAACGAAGCAAACTTTTCACATCCAATGCTACTCCTCCATTTTGACAAGCTAATGTGCTCAGGGGATTGAGAATATCCAGATTCGGGACCTTTAACAACGGATCTATGAAATGAATTTTTTGAGGTCGAATATTCACTTATGTAGCCATTATTTTGCCTTCAGATCTGATCAATATTTCTCTAGTGACTAAGAGCAGACAATTATAAGATTTCTGCTCCAGAGTCGCCTTAATCCTACATAGGTCCATTCCCGACTCACGAATGTGATGCCCTTCACTTCCTTCTATTCCATCATTTACGTACGGGCTGACAAGGTACTCTGCATCAATCATTTGGTGAACAATACTACTAACAACATTGTTTGTCAGTCTCCAAGACTGAACATGAGACTAGAACTAGAATTAACTCCATTCAAAAATTCCATTATCGGACCCGCGAGCAGTGAGATCGTGCCCTAGCGATGACGCAGAAGGTGCATTTGATTTTTGAAGAAACCCGACTGCATAAGGAAAGCAAAAGGAGTAAGAAACCCTAGCCATCACATCGAGATTGTCCTCTTGACACAATTCCCCTATCAATCTTTAATTTGATATTTTAATTAACATATTCTTATCTTAAAACCTCAATTTTTTTGTTTACGATACAAAATGGGTGGAGTTTATAATTTTTTAAGTCTATTTAGTATAAAATCAAAATTTCAAAAATATTTTTATTCAATAAATTTTAGAGATATAAATGACCATGACAATACCACAAGTAACAATGACTAAAGATTTTCCTTGTAATAATCATCACCAATTTTTGTATGTTTGAAAATCACAAGTTTTCATCATTGCTTTTAATCAATATATGCTTTTCAACAATACAAATAATCACAACATCACACATGACTAGGAGCATGAATATTTTTTTAACCACAATCATTAAATGTAAAATTAAAAATATATCAAACAAAATAAACATAAAATTTAAAAATTAATTTACAGACTGATGTTTTGTGATGATATAATTTTAAATGTATGTGGTTTTATTTTATGCTATGTATTTGTTTGTTATGCCTTTGTTTTTGTGTGGTTGTTTGTTTGAGTATAATATTTTTACACACATGTAATATCGTATACAATAATTAATTTTAGAATGAGTAGAATTTGTATATTAACATGCTAATCTTTAAATTGTTGTTTAATTTAATAAAATCTTATTTTTTCAACATCATCAATGAATTTGAATTTTTGTAAGTGCCACTATTCAATGCACAATACTCTTTATAATTGTTTTTAATTAATATGATTTTTATAATTAGCTACAAGTTGATGTTTTGTGATCATAGAATTTTAAATGTTTGTGTTTTTATTTTATGAAATGTATGTGTTTGTTTGTTTATGCTCTTGTTTGTGTATAATTTTAGAACACAAGAAATTCTTTCATTAGAATATCCCGTATGGAAGTTCATTGCCCAAATTGTCTATTTACTTGATACAAATCACCTCTACGATGATTTTGCACAGATAAAATATAATATGCAAGAATTACAGTCCCAATTAAGTGAATGTGTAATAAACTATATATGTTTATATTAGCATTTAGTTTAAAAAAAATTCATCTATTTTTGCAAATGACCATAACATCATGAATGGCTATGGATTTTTTGTAAGTATCGCTATTCAATGCATATTTGAGAAGCATTTTTAATCAATATATTGATAATTAGTTACAAATCCATGTTTTGCGATGGTAGAATTTTAGATTTTTGTGTTTTTATTTTATGTAATGTATTGGTTTTTTCATTTTTATTTGTATGTATATAAATTCTCGAACACAAAAAAACTTTTATTAGAATCACTTGATAGAAATAACTTATATGACGATTTTAAGCATGCATAGTATCCAATGCAACAACTACACTTTAATTGAATTGAATGCTTGCATAACTTATCTATGCTCAATTTAATAAAAGTTCACTTATTTTGGTAAATGACCAGGACATCATGAATGAAAGTGTACCTTTTTTTGTAACCACCATTATTCAATGTGTGTATTTTAAAATCGCAATAATTTTTAATGAATATTCTTATAATTAATTACAATTTTATGTTTTATGATAGAATTTCAAATTTTTGTGACTATAGTTTATTTCATGTATATTTTGTGTTTGTGCATATATAATGGTTTTACCCATAAATAAACATAGTGTATAACAATTACACTTTAAACGAGTTGAATTTGGGTTTTAACTTATTTTATGTGCAAAATTATGTGCGAATTGATATTCAATTTAATAACATCCCATTTATTTCTACAAATGATCATAACATCTATTAATTAAAATATCTTTCAATAATAAAAATAACTATAATATCACAAATGATTATGATGATAAACTTTTTGCAAGCACATCTACTCAATAGATTTCAAAAAATACACCACAAAACAGTTATCATAATTTGGAAGAACTTATGTACTTTAGAGATTAATTAGCTAGAAATTGATGCTTTATAACGATAGAATTTTAAAATGTTTTTTTTTTTTTTTAGTATGGGTTTATTTGTTGTGTGCTTTTTTGCCTTTTTCTATCATGATTTTACACATACATAATATCATAATATTAGAAGAAAACGAGGAAAAAGTCAAATATTTTATTTTAAGTCACTTATGTTCAACTTAATTTGTTTACAAACATTTTAATCAAAATATATTTCAAAAATACAAATCTAGAGTTGAATTTTATCCTTTGATTTATATTTCGTTTAAGTTAATAAATTAATTTTCAAATAAAACATACAATTCATTTAAAAAATATACAACTTTCTTTTTAAACATGCTAAACATGTCTTTTTCAAGGTGCTTATGTTTCCTCTAATTACAAAAGTGAATTGTAATAAGCCTTGGTAAATTTATGTTATGACCTTTTTAATTGAATATTTAATTTCCCCTAACGAGTCAAAGTCGGTCAAGTGATGTGACATATGACAGTGTAAATATTTATTTTTATTAATATAAAAAAATTGGCTTTTTGTGTTATAATTCTTGAAAAATGATTAAAAGCTTACATGTGATATTATACTTCTAATTCACATGGAAGGAGTTATGCCCAAGACGAGGCAAGATAAAAATTAAACAAAAATGTTCTTTTTGCTAGAGTTGAATTGTTCATTTTCCAGACTACCAAGAAAAGACATGACTGAAAATAAAAATGTCATGGGTAAAACTCACTTAAACGGATTGTTGGAGATAAAATGGGTTGTATAAAAGATAAACGTATATTGGGAAAGAATGATTGTACTCATACCAAAAAAGTAGCAAGATTATGCTAAGGGTCAAGGAAATGTCAATTGGGAAATCACTACTATTTGTTCTCCTCAGAAGTAGGAGATAGAGCTTTGGGAGAGTTAATTGGAAACATAGTTCTTGGTTAGAGGAATCAAACACATTTTAACTTATTTCCAACAAGAAAATGTTAGATAATTATATTCTAAAAAATAATGCACTTGAATGTGTGCAAAGATGCAAAAGGATATTATATAATAAATTAAAGAATCTTGTTTCGATGGATAAATATATAAACATCCACAGTAACCCTTATTCACCTACAAAAGTATAGTCTGTTGTAAGCTACTACAAAAAAGAACTATTGGAGGTAATAAAAATAAATTTATACATAGTTTGACTTGTACAAAAATAAATGTATACCTAGTTTAGCTTGCTATAGATCAAAGGACTGAAATCATGTCAATTGGCCATGGAACAGGTAGCCTTGGATAAAGTATTACTAGGGCCTAAAGGAAAACCTTTAAAAACTCCCATTGCAAGTGTTCAACACACCCCTTGCCTAATTTTCATATTCTCTTCTTCAAAGAAAATGATATTAATAGTAAATTATATAAAATCATTATGTAGAAACAAAATATATAGAGTTGACATGAATATTTAATGTGTCTTCATAGAATATAAATAGAACAAATATCATAGTATTGTAAAACTTTCATGGAATGACTTCATTACACACATAACAAGTAAATAGATTGTATAAATTGTTCTTATGAATAAAAAGAAATATTTACATTGTTGGGGCTATAAGACAATCAAAACCATTTTCTCATAATTAAATATTCTCACTAACAAAGAGAGGGTAAATCACTTGAATTGAAATCGATATACATGCACTGTTTTGAGTGTCACGCCTTTTGGGAAAAGCCCTCGCTACTTTTGGGTTTTCTTTACACTCAAACAACATCAAATTTCCTTGTAGCCAACATCAAGTGAAAATCAGAACCGACATTGAAACCCTCTAAAGAGGAATTGTTTGATAAGCACTTGAAGGCCAAAGAGTAGACAAAAAAAACTTGCATAAATTTTGACCCCAAAACAATGTCACAAGATAACCCAAGTTAGTTGTAGACTAACCTACACAC
>APFE030252878.1:52259-117071 GCA_000404065.3 Pinus taeda | reverse complement strand
CTTACGGCTTAAAGTTAGCTTTACCTGGAAACTAAATATTTTCCTCAATGTTTCTGATTTTCCGAGATCACACTCAGGGAAAAGAGCATACGCATGAGAAAAATCCTTCCTTTCTGTTTCTGATTTGCCCAGATTGCATAGAGTCGCAGGGCAAAGAGCATACGCATAAATTAAAGGTATAGATCCGGTTAAAAAAAAGCTAAATAAACCGAAACTGAAATAAGCAAAGAGAAAATAACAGTAAACTGCAAATAAAGACTGTATACCTCCAGATCTTAAAATGACGCAGATAGGGCTACCGGAAACCTTTTCGCGTGAAACGAAAGGGGTTCCTCACTGGAACAGATGCTCCGAACACAACAGAGCAGTCCTCTCAGCCCGAAAGCAGTCAAAAACAGTAGATCTAGGAAACGACAGCCGCATGCAGTTCTACCGGCTTCAGATTTGGATCACCAACGGACGCGGCCCTCAAATAGCTCTGATACCATGTAGGAATTTACAGGGTAAGTTCCTCAGACAGAACACCAAAAGGACACCGCTCAAAAACAGATCACAGATCAATACACCAGTATTTTGACGTGGTTAAAACCCTCAGAGAGGGAAACAGTCCACGGCCTGCGCCAACGTGGCTACTACAGGCAATTAATTAATAAAAGAATGAAAATTTACATAAGCTTCTCTCATGCACGGTTAACCTACAAATGACCCTCCATGCGCTTTAAATAGAATTCATGGACCAATCGGGTGTCAAGCCACGGATCAAGTGTCGGTAATACCGAGGAGAGAATGAACCGTCAGATCACTACATATCGTGATTGTCGGATTGTAAGTTACAAAATGTACAACGGTAAAGAAACACACTTTACCTAACTCTATACCTAACTCTATACTAGACCAAGTTGAACTTAACTATTTCTATGTGTCGGAATATCCTAACATCCCCCCTTAAGAACAACTTGGGATAGGATTGAAGGATTTACAAATATGACACAATAGGAGAAGGAAGGAGGCACTAGAGCCTATCCCCCCTTAGTGACAACTTCCTGAACTCCAAGCATATATCGAAGTTTAGTGAACTTCGCCTCTGTGAGAGCCTTTGTGAAGATGTCTGCAACCTGATCATCTGTTGAACAATATTGCACTTCAAGAACACGGTCATGAATGAGCTTTCTGATGAAGTGCATGTGTAGTTCAATGTGTTTGCTGCGCTGATGCTGAACTGGATCTTTGCAAAGCTGAATGGCACTTTGATTATCACACAAAAGTGTAGTCGGATGCTGCTGCTCAAAGCCCAATTCTGATAGGATCTGACGAAGCCACAAGGCTTCCTTACTAGCTTCCACGGCACCACGATACTCTGCTTCTGCTGAAGAAAGAGAAATGGCAGCTTGTTTCTTGCAAGCCCATGTAATAGGTCCTGAATGAAGAGTGAACACATAACCAGCAGTAGACTTCCGATCATCAGGGTCACCAGCCCAATCGGAATCAGTGAAACCAACCAATAGAGGAGATGCTTCAGCACTGTAATGAATGACAAACCATTATTACTGAGCTTCTGAAGAGTTATTATTTTTTTGAATCAAGCAATTGTGTCCCAAAGAAGAAAACCAATGATTTCAATTGCAAGACATTTCTTCATTGCTTGATTAACAAAATTTCACCAACCTCTAACTACACATGAAGCTTCACCTTCTAGGCCTTGTCTCAAATATTCACACAATGCTTCCAAGGTTCCCTCTCTTTCCATAGTGTCCATTGAATACTCAAGTATGTCAGTAATAAAGATTATCCAATAGAAATTCACAAAAAATATGATATAATAATAGGGAATGGTAATAATGAAAAGCTTTATGAAATGCCCAACATGTAATATTTCCTCTCTATTACAGTAAAAGTGGTTGTTGGCTTAGGGACTCAAAAACATTTATCAAAATTTGAAAGTACTAGTTTTATTCACAAATGAAGATTTGCGCAAAATGACAATAAAGCTGACCAAAATTTTCTTTGCACACCAAAACCAATCATACGAAGATGAGAGGCAATGGCTTCCAAGGCACCATAGATAGGGAATATGATGACAATAATACATTATTTTTGTTGTCATTAAAAAATATTCAAATGGATATCGTGTATTAGTCAATTAACTGATGTTGAGGATGGCAAGCTCAACTTATGATGCACTTTTATATACTGATGATCTTGATTTCTCATCTCTCTAGCATGACATATTCTTCAAATAGAAAACATTCTATTTAATTGACAAAGTACAAATTTTGTAATTTTGATTGTTAAGAACTTACATCTCTCAAACATGCCACATTCATTGAATGTAAAACACTCTTTAAATTGAAAAAGAGATGTGTTACATATTTGATTATGAAGATCCTTCTATATAATGACTAATCAAATGTACACCTTTATTCTTGCAATTTTTTTCACAAACAATATCACAAGAAAACAAATCCATTTATATAATTGCACTACTTGAACCTAAAACCTACATGGAAAGTTTTAATCCTTTAATTGAAGAAGTAATTCCCTGTCAATAAAGTCTTCAGTATTTGAAATTGTCTTATTTTATGTCCATATGTATCATATTCTATCAATCATTTTATGTCTACAAGTATTATAATTTATTGATAATTTAGTTTTTCTCTTAATGGAGTGCTCTTTGCTCTTTTCTGTATAAAAGAGTGATTCAAATATTATCTAATTAGTGTTTCCCAAGGTACCATCACTGAAAATTGCATCCATATTCAACTTCATTTGTTTATTTACTTCACAAAGCATTTTCACTCGTTAGAGAAATTTTATGGAAGGGATTCTGAAAGGAGAAAACATGTAAAGGAAATGATTTGGAAGGATGACATCCAACAAATAATGAAATATTCAATCCCCAAAACATCATATATTCTCAATCAAATTTTCAACTATGAATTGAGCAGTTTGATTTTCTCATGCTTATCCCCAAAATATAATAGGTGCAATGCTTTGCCCCTTTAACAAGGGAATAACAAATTATGGCACTTTAAAAGCATTTTTCAATAGTGTTCCGACCATATCTTTTATGAATAGTATTTAAATATGCACCATCATGATTTATTCAACAAAATAAAAATCATACAATGGTGTAACATAGTCATTCACAATAACATTTAGCGAGAGATCTAAAATTCACAGCCAAACTAGGTGCATTTAGTAGGAAGAAATGAAAGGATGGAACATGATTTTTCTCAGTACTATTTAATGGCACATCAAAATTAATCATAGAACTAGGGGAAGATGGAACACAATTACTTGTACACCATATTCACAGATGAATAAAAGGATTGTAGAAGACAAGTTTAGGTGTCTGATAGTTATTAATATGTAAGTTTTCAAAGATATTAAGGAAGCATTAAATAAAGGATCATGAGGATGCTCAAAATATGTTATAAAATATTACGATATAAAAAAAGTATAGATGGTTGGCTAACAATTGAGTTGAGGCTTTGCCAATTAGGTGTAGATTAGGTGGTTAAGAGGAGAATTTTTTATCCTCCTACCTAGGTTCAAATCCTACTTGTGACACGTTTCCCTGTCGTGGACTGATTGGGATTGGAATGTTACCAAAAATATCATTTTCACTTAGGTATTGAGATTGGGACAAGATTATTTCCAAACACTTCGTTTTGCAAGTGACATTATAATTCAAACATAGGAAATATTACCAATACAATATGTTCATCATGTAAGATATGCATATGGAGGTATTTGCAAACCTATAAAGAAGAACAACTAATGAAATTTCAAAAACTATGAGATTAATAAATTGAAGGCACAAAGATATTTTGATGGATCTCGTCAAGGTATTCCTGGAAAATATGGAGCAATAGGAAATATAATTATTAGAGACAACCATGTTGTTTCTTTAAATGTGCTAATCACGGTCGATATTAATAACAGAGTAGAACAGAGGTGGGACTACCTGCAAATCGATTCCAAACACCAAATATTTTCACTTTTGATGATATAAATTGTTGTTGTAAGAGGTATAGGATTTTATAGCATAAAGGGTGATTCCAAGAACATGGTAGCATGGTAAAATGGTAATTACAAGATCACTTATAGTGCTCTAATCAGATGCATTCCGGAGATCAAAATGAAGGGCATAATATTTGACATGTCTAAAGAGCCCCAAACTACCAAGAAGATGAAAAGCTCCAGTGTGGAAGACCAAATTCAACCCTCTCAGATGGTGCTCTCACTTATTCCTTCCCTTTTACCTTGATGATCACCTCATACTTCATACTCTATTCATGGAAGTCCATTGCCTATAGCTGGCTAGGCACTACAATGTTCATGGCCTATTATGTTTCTATTGCATCCCTAGGCACCTGTTTGTACTATTCTCAATATCAAAACACACCATAGATCTAAGGTCATGAAACAACTTGAATTTACTATAACTTGGTGAGTCCGCTCTAGGTATCTAGGCACTTGTGATGATATCAAAGGCTAAGAAAAATAGATGCAACTGGAGGATTATTCACCAGAAAATGTACTAATGAATCTTCTGTATGGAGAAGTTGTTGTTTGTTTACAATGTATGTAACCACTTCCATCACATTGAGTTAATCTTGTATCCCTACTTAAAACAATGCCAACATTCTCTTTCTTCTATGATTTGAAATACAACAAACAAATAACAGTTCAATATATGTTTAATTTTCCAATATTTACAAGTGTTCAACAACAAAGTTCTCTGTAATTAGTTCACTAGGAAGCTCTATAATATAATATTTCCATGTAGGTCTTCATTTGGCACTTACTAATGCATATTAGTGCCAACCTATACCAAAATATTCTAAGATGACACTCACTCCACAAAGATGAAAGGACATTTTATAATCTATAAGAACAAGCTTTGTGCTAACACTGCATTCCACTTAAGATCAAAACTTCAATAACACTTGATTTTGTCATCACCGCGATGTAATAAATGTTGGTAGATATCAAGGACCATCCTTCCTATTGAAAATGATAGCATGATGACTGAAATATTTGATTTCCCTTTGAACCCATAAGATAGGATACAAGAGGTGAGTTGCATTGTCTCGCCAAGGCCATTTTCACTGTAAAAAGCAAATTGTTGTAGTTAATACCTTTTTATCTCGAGACAACATCACATTGCATCCTATAGGAGTTTCACATGTGCCATGGACACATCAGTCAAACTGTAATATTCATGTCATGCATATTTATCATCATAAGCTTCCTTCCACGAGAATCCCCTTATATTCTAGATTATAGAATATATATTCCAATCCATGTGAAAACTGGTAGATAACATATGGCTCTAACTTGGGGGTGATTTCTCTGTAAGGAGTTTTTGAGAACCCTCAAATCTAAACATGTCAACGTGGAGTTGTTAAGGAAAAATCAATGATCCAATGAAACCACTTCATCATCTCAAGTTTGTAGTGTCCCTTTCCCCTGTGTTTGATCATCATGAAAAAGAGTGAAATGTTAAAATAAGAGTACCTACAAGCCACAAGTGCTATTTTTGGTGGGTTAGTGTCCTCATTCCATTTTGTTGATACCATGGGATCATGACTTCTCAAATTCTAGGAAAACATTAGCCTATAAGTCCTTGATCACTACAAAATTGGCATATTATGGCAGAGAAGCCCTCCTTATTGCTGGTAACTTCATTAAATCTGCCCTATAAGGTTCTTGTGCAAAGATCCACATTCCAACTCTCTTCAGTCAATTAAAAAAATATTTTCATTCTAGTAGAGAAAAGGTTGTCTCCAGGGATGAGAACACTCCTATTTCTATCATGGCTTGAGCTCAAAGAATGGTGCTCTTTCTCCTTATGAAAACCTTATCATGTCGTCCCTGGTCCTGTTTTTGAATCCAGCATTTATGTAAAATTACAGGAGTTGATTCACATATCAACCCTTCAAAAAGTTGATTTGAGGGTCCTTTTATTGGTCTTGAAATCTCGTCTCTAACACACTTAACCTTAGACGTCCACACAAACTCCTTCCTTGTGTCGTCATTAGATGGCATGCATGAAGACTTTAAGTTAACAACCTCCAGATGTAGGGCTATAAATGTGTAGTTTATTTGTTCACTTTCTGGGTCCAAAACAACGATAATTTCATTAGTAATAGTAGGTATGACTAAGATAAAGACTCTGGGAGATGAGGTAGGACCTCTCAAAGAAGATATATGTGGTAAAAGGAAAATATTTCATGAGGATTCCAGAGGGAAATACATTTTCATGAAATTTTTTTAAGTGAGGAATAATAATATTATCATGCTATATATTGAAGGCATTAAAATGAAGAAATCACAAAAATGTATGCAAATTTGCAAACCTTTTATGGAGGAAAATCACATGAACATTTGATTGCCACATAAGTGGTGGAAATTATAAGAAGCTTAAATTATAGGCCAGATTAGGTCTCCAACTATAGCGAAATAATAGGAAAATTAACAAAATAAATTTTCTAAAAGACAAGAAAACTTGTGGATGAATCCCCTTGGTAATTTTGGGTTAAGACATTTTCCTATTGTAGAAGGAGATAACATCAACCAAAGAAGAACTGCTATGGTTATACCTATTGCAGTGACTACTGGGCTTCAAAATGTCATACAAATATCACTCATTACCATACATTTTCACCTATGCTTCCATTATATCACTCATTATTCACTACCATGTCACCTCATTTTCCCGATTGTTCATCATTAATATGTCTCATTTATATCTTCCAAATATTATTTATTTTCAAGCATTTTTAAGAGAAATTCCTGATTAAATATTAGAAAATAATATATTTTACTTCATATATGGAAAGTGGATTGTTTTTGTGTCATGTGTAGGCACAAAGTAAGCTTCCAAGACACCTTTATGTTGCCTTGAATGATCAAATTCGAATTTGATAAGATAATCCTCATGGAGAATATCATGATCTCATGGAGAAGATCAAGGACAAAAAGGGGTTGTGTGTCTAGATGGTTGAGAGATGTATGGAACTAAAGAGAGATTAGTGGATCATCATTTTGAGTTTGTTATCTCATCCCATTGTATAAATAGGATTACAATCTCCTCCATTTGTAATTTAGAGTTCCATTTGTAATCTTAGAGTTGGTTTAAATATCATGATGGAGACTTTGAAATAAAGAATCATACTTTGATTTTGTTACTTCTACATTTGAGTCTCCTTTGAAGTGGTGTTCTTGTGGAGTTATGGAGGGCCCCCATGGCCTCTCTTGCATGCTTATTTTAGGTATAATTTAATTTATGTTCTTATTTCATTTCAGCTTTTAAGTTCTTGTTAGAAATTCTAATATTGGAAGAGATCTTAAAATTCATGTGTTCTTGTAATGGAATCTTCAGATCTCAGATAATTATTAGATATAGGCTTGTTTAGTTGTTGGAAGAGATCTTAAAATTCATGTGTTCTTGTAAGGGAACCTTAAGAGCTCTGACAAATTAGGAATCTCTCTAGTTTGTTTAGTTGTTGGAAGAAATCTTGAAATCCATGTGTTCTTGTAAGGGAACCTTAAGATCTCCTACAAATTAAGAATCTTTGTAGTTTGTTTACTTATTGCAAGAGATCTTGATAAATGTGTTCTTGTAAGAGAACCAACAGCACTCAGACATATTAGAAATCTTTCTAGACCTATAGGTCGTACTTCTAAGTTTACCTTCCCGGGTTGACATTAATTGAACTCTAATTTTCATCCACATTTTAGACCAAACAGTGACTGACAATTTTAGTGGTTGTTTATGGCTCTTTACACTCTTAAGAGGTTAATCTTATGATAGAGAAAACCCATCCTTATGGTGATAAATTATGTTGTAGCTTAACGTATTGCAAACAGGGAATGCAACTTACAAGAAATAATAGATAGCTAACATAACAATGATTACTCAGATGTTTGCTATAGGGTTTTACTAGAACAAATTGGTCATCTATATTACAATATCGATCCTCCCAGCAATTTGGAAGCATATATATCCCCATCTGGTATAGATACAACTTAGATACAAGTCCACTAAGAAATTTGTAAACAAAGAAGGAAAAAACAATAAAAACCCTAAAAGAAAACTAGAGATCAACTTTTCAAATACACCTAGTGAATTTAAATATTCAAAATTTAGTAAATATACTTAATATATTTGGTTATGATATAGTTGCAGATAGTACATTTACATTCTTGGATAGTCCATTGTTAAAAATATGAAGAGGTCACCAGCTCATTCAATAGCTAACAAATTGGTTAATCATTATACTCAGTCTTGAACATCAGTATATAAATTTCTATAAGTTTAAAAATGATGATTTCAAGGATTACAAAAGTTATGTTTTTTACAATATCGGAATTCATAATAAATTGTTCATTAACTGCAACATGTTTAGCCTCCCAAATATAAGATTTTGCTTCAACATTGCATTCATGAATGCTATTCCTGCAAATTTTTGAATATGGTTGTTTATTCTTGTCCCATGGTGGTAATTAATAAGATATGCTACTAATTATTTGAATTTGACAATGTAGCTTCATAGAAACAAGGTAACTTGTAACCAATTTTGCATATATATAGGGGGTGATGAGGAAATGTATCTTTTGAACAAGGTTAGCGAGTGCAGGAATTTTGATGAGAATATTTTCTAGGTGAATGAAAATTTCTCGGCACTTAGAGGACTTTTTGTATGACTTGGAGGAACTAGATGCTTCAGACAGTAAATGCATACATTGCATTCCAATCAAGCTTTTGTGTATCAAGCATGAACAATATGGTGGATACTTACATGATCAGGGAAAAAAAGATAAAATATTGTGGTTGTGGGTTTAGATTTAGGATCATGGGCCTTTTGACCTGGTTGCAACTTTTCTAGGTTAAGAGGGCTCATAGAATACATTGTTAACATATTACTACACCTTGTGACAGAGAAAGCAGGTTTAGGGCAACTTGATGTGTAAAGCTATAGTCCATGATGAAATGTTAACAAATAATAATAGAGGTGTAGGCTTGAAACCAAGTCTTCTACACTACATATCTCAAAAAAATCATTGAGAGACAAAGTATACTTCTATTACTATCTAAAATTACTTATGGTCTATCCTTTTGTTAGTAACAACATTAAACAATGAAGAGAAAAAAGAGACTGTTTATACTATAGTACATGTGAAAAGTATTGAGCGAAAATATACTTCTCTTTCTATCTAGATCTCCTTTTGTTCTATCATTTTCTTACCAACAACATTAAAAAAACAAAAAGAACAAAGAGACAAACTATTTATATCACACATCATGTTGCGAATGTAAGTCAATGTTCCAACTGGTGACAGGAACTTTGACATTTCTCCTTCAAAACCCCACTCAACAATAGGTGTTACTTCCTCAATCCCATATCCACTTGTCCATGTAACTACCATCTGCATATAATGATTACTGAGTTTTTGGAGCAAAAATAAAAATATAGCCTTCTAAAAGCCCTAAATTCTACCTTAAGCAAAGTAAATTCAATGCCTGGTTTTGGAAAAGTAAATTCCTTTTAAAATTGGCACTAAATATCTCACACTATATGCTTGTTACTTCAAATCATGACACTTAACCTAAATTTAGTATACAATTATAAACAAATTGAAATCACTTTTGGTTGGTGTCTTTAATAAAACATGATGAAGGGATCATGTATCCATGTTACAGAATGGCCAAAATAGGTTGTTGGAACCAAAGCTCTTCTATATTTTCACATTTAATTGAGATGAATTCACTAAATATACTATACGCAAAATGCTAGGCATATTTCCCAGGAAAACCCAAAAAAGATTCAGTATCTCCAAATGGTGTCAATAATTTTTCCTTAAAAGTAACTCTATCAAGAAAAGAAATAATAAAAAATCTACTATAAGAAACTACCAGTATTTTATCAATAATTAGGCTCGAGCATCATCAAAGAGTGCATTAAAAAAATGAATCTTTAACACAAACTGTGACATACAGTCCAAGGGGGTACTCAATTAATAGGTTGTAGCAGAGTTGTAAAGTATGTTAAAAATAATTTCTAAGATCCAAATTCTGCTTTTCCTAATTACCTATAAAAAAATGATAGTTGTTGTTCTCTTGTACAATGTTTCTTGAATACCATCGAAGATCAATCTGCATATGGATTTTGTTGTCTCGCTTCTTTTTTGAATATTTGGTGGCATGGCATATTAAGTGGTTTTTGACACTTTCCCTAAGTTACTATCAAAGTAAAACACTGATGAGGTAGGAACACAGGGAAGAGATATGGAATATTTTGCAAACTCAATATTTATTTGTTCACTCATCTATGTTCTCTGGAAGTTTCATTCTGAATATTTTGTGCATTGTAAATAATGACTCTTACATAGTTGTGTACACAATTTTTGTGTAACTATTAAAGTAGGCACTGATGAGTAGAAAAAACTAGGGAAAGAGATGTATGGATTATTTAGGAAACTATCAAAGAGACATATTCCAAGAATTGTTTTAGCATCTTGAAGTTTCAAGAAAAAGAGTTGCTCATAAAGAGCTAAGTAAGACTCCAAATAAAAGTTGCAACCTAATTATTTTATATAGAACGAGACTGCTCTTGTTTTACAAGAATTCCATCATAAATACATTATTACCATGAAAGAATATTTTCATAATTGAAGCAAAACAGAGAAGAAGAGTGTTTCTCTAAATTATGATGCTCAAATATTCATGTAATGCACTATATATGCTTTTCATCAGTTATTAAATGAGAGTAAAGTTGAAAATATGTTAGTGGGTGTGTATAGTACTACCCTACATTTAGGTACCCTCCACAAAGACAGTTGTATGGGTTTAGGCACCTAATATGGGATATTACTGACATGGATCCATAGTGAGAATGCTCACAATAAGACTGGGCAAGCTTGGAGGCTCAAAAGCATACAAGGGGTACCTTCCAAGAGTAATTATGGCATATTTTTCCTTTATCAAAATATTCAATAATAATTTTAAATACTAGATCAACTACTTGTACATTATGTTCTCTCTATTCATAATAACATGGATGTAACATTCAAAGAGAAATTCTATGGAAGAAGTGATCTAGAAATTATCTAGCCTATGAAAAAAAAAATCTCACAAAGTTGATACACTTAAATAGTTATTTCTCTCAATAGTGCTCCAAGCTTGGGTTATATATGGTCTTTAATGCAATGAAATTATGTATAGAGTCACATAATACATTTATCATGACCAATATGTATACTTCTTATCCTCCAATTTCTTTATTTAATTTCCAGAAAGCCATTACGTTTGTTAGAATGTTGTATGCATGCTTCGTGCCACACCTTATTACCCATTACTTTCACTTTAGTAATACCTCGTTTTCCTTGATATATATGTTCCAGCATATGAGCAGATTGTCTGCCTATATTGATGATGTCAAAGCTAGATTCGTATGCTCAGATGTGATATCATGGTGATTTGTATTATTGTATCATGATCAACCAAAGTGTGACCATTGTATCTTATGTATTGTACTAAAGCATGCTTAGTGATCTATGTACAATGTTTTTTCATATAGGTGGTTGCTTTAGAATCTTTGTTGTTTTTCATAGCCCATCTTCTTAGTCCCCATTTCAAGATAGTCCCTGCTATTACAGCTCATATTAACCATCACATCAAGGTCATTTATGGCTAAGGTGGGTGTGTGTGGTCTTGGAGTAAATCTGCTTGGAATCATGACTTATGGAACCCCTAGGTTTTTTTTACTTTACCCTTATGCAAAAGTATTTCTCACATATTATAAAGGTTGTTATACCTTATGATCACACTTATCTTATCCCTGAGCATGGATTTCCTTAATGTATTTATCATGATTTGGTCTAGTTGATCATATCCCTAGCACTTTGGGGAATCATGATATGTCACTATCATGTTAGGTTTCTTTACATGTTTTCATGCGAAGGCATGGCTCTCAAGAAATCTTCATAAGTCCCAAGGTAGTTCACAATGCCCTAGGCACTTTCATGCTACTCCTCATGTACTTGGACCACCCATGCCATACCACATCACAAAACATGTAAATCTCTACCTTTTCTCACACTTGAAAGCACATGACACATAGTTTGAAGAGATGTCTACCTTGGAGGATGCATTACTTAGTCATTAGGGATTCTATTTGTCACATGTTGACCTTCTTGGGCCTTTCTTGAAAGTTGACATCAAAATGTTGTTGGCATGGTTTAAGGAGGAGATAATTTTAGAAACCTCACATTTGACAGTTCGAGCTGATTTAGGTCAGTTGTCCCTTCATTGAGCCTTGCTTGTGCCCCACCTACACATATTCCTCATTTTGACCATAGATGTTGGCATATCTTGTGGATCCTTCTTCACTATAGAGGCATCATGAGAAGATTATCTTACATTATGGAGGGACATTGAATTCCCTTGACTTCACCTTGTGGGATGCCTCCCTCTCTTGGTTTAATATTGTACATGTGGCACATCTACTTTTTTATTTTATGTATTATTTAACTTTGTCTTCATAGTTAGTTGGAAGGAAAGTCTTACTACGATATCTCCTAGGCTAGATCCAAAGGAGATGAAAATATTATCGTAATAATATGGTTGTTAAAACCTCCTCTATAAAAGAGGTTCCCCCTCTCATTTTAATTTGTGAATGATCAGCTCCTAAGAATGATCATTTGTTGATTCTACCTTTTGAGGTGTTTGGCATCAATTCTTGAAGCTCTTGTATCTTGGTTTATATCTTGGTGCTTAAATGCTTATTGTGAATACTCAAGTTTTGTACTAGATAGTGAGATTGATAGTTGAATGGTAAAGTCTAACACTTGGAACGAATGTAGTTTGTGATAACTCCTCTCCTTCTTCCTTTGTTGATTTGGTAAGCATTAAATTCCTTGCTTGGTCTATCTATTTTAGGAAACATAGCAAGGGTATTCATTACATTGATCAAACTATAAAGTTGATCTTGTTAGTGAAGGTGCTCCCTTGAGGACCCATTATTGTAAGGTCTTAGCCTTCATTTTCTATCTTAACTAGATAGGATACTATTGTGTCCTTTGGCCTTGGTCTCCTCATCATAATCCTTAGATAAAATAGACCAAATTTGAAAACTATTTTTCTTCTTGACCCCATAAGCCCTAGATGGATAAGGCACTTGTCTTCTCCCATAAACAAAGAAAAATTAGAAACTACCAAAATCCCTTTGTTCTATTGTTCATAAATAAATCTAAGAACAATATTGAAAATCCATAGATAGATTTCTTTCCTAGTCTGGTATTAAGTTAAGTGCCTATTTCATTTTATTTAGTAGCTTAAGTTAGGATTTTATCCTAAATCTTTATTCCTAAAACTGTAAGAAGCAAATTAGCCCCAAGGATTGTGTATTTAAAGTTTATTTTTCAGTCCTTAGGTTGTTTTCATCACTTATGAAAATCTATATATCTAGTAATAGACATGGAAATAGTTGATCTACTAGAAGTTTTTGTCACACCTTATCTTCTTTTCTAGTAGTGAAATCATCTTTAAGTTGATGTTACTTTCATATCTCAACTTAAAGATATTGTTGGTAAATCCTAAGGTAAATGTACCTTGTGATTCTTGTTATTTACATTGGTTTATTTCTTTTGGACTTGATTCAAAGAAATTTGGGTTGTTATTTACTGGATATGAATAAACTCTAATTCAGATCCCAAGATGTCTTGAATTAAGGGTGATAATATCTTCTTGGGTTTATTCTTATCTATATTTCAAATCTGGAATTCTGTAATAAATCACTCGTAAAACATAATTGAAGATAAAGGACAGTCTAAGTTTCACCTTGGACTTTCCCTCAACTAAGCACACAATTGACTTGCACCTAAAATCATATCACCTAATGTCATTTGGTATTAAAAGATTGCATCTCTTGTTGTATCATTTGGATTAGAGTTGTTTTTTTCATAAGAGCTTTCTTTTATGCAATCATTGCCTTGGGATATTAAACAAAATATGGCAAATCTGGGTTCTCTTCATTGCATACTTCATAAATCAAATTTGGAACTAATTTACTGGTTTTCTAACTCATAATATACCTAAGTGGATCACTGTGTTTTATTCTCTTTATTAGATTAAGAGCCTTTCCTTTAGTCCCAACCATTACTCATAACAACATCCATACCTAGATCAACAAATTCATCATCCATATTTTAATATTCAATTGAAAATATATCATGGTGTTCTTTTGGCCATATATCCCTAATTTTTTGTGTAAAGATGTGGCTACTCCTCTTCACTATCAAAAAAATAATCTCCAAGAGTGAATTTTTTACTATTTACCTCTTTTTTGTCGCCACATACATCATCACACTCATAAAAAATGCCCCAATCTCTTTACCTCTTTCATCATTTGCTTGTAAATTTGGGGGGAAATGGTATTCCATGGCTATTGTTTCTTCTGGATCATGCCATCCTTTTATGGTATATCAAGCTATAGATTTTTTTGAGAATGAAGAAAAGTTGTTTGGTGTCTTGTTGAGGACTGTAATACCTTTCTTGCACAACAACATATAAAGTGTTTATGTCTATAACTAAAAAAATTTCATACTATCAAGCATCTCCACATGGAATAAAATATGTCAGATTCAATGAAGGTAGTAAAATACCTAAAGGGAAACTTTGAAGCAACGTTGAGAAACACTAAATGATACAAAAAAAATGATCTGTAAATGGCGGGCCTATATATAAAAAATTCTGGAAGCTCTCTTCTCTTGGACCAAAATACTCATTTAGTTTCACTAGTAGAAGAGCAGTAGTTGGGCATGTATTTTTTTATCATGCATTCGATTAATATATAATATCAAAGAGGAACTTACACGATTAGAAAAGGAAAAAAAAAAGAAAAAAATAGTCAATATTAATTTCTATAAAATCTACTCTTCTATTGTTGATCAAGCGACCAAGATAGAAGAAGAGAAGACAGAGTGAGAAGAAAAGGTCAAGAAGTAAGCAAATATGGAAAACCTATCCACTTTTGCACATTTTGGGATGGATTAGCAGACATGCACTTGATATCCATCTCTAGACTCAAGGGAATCAGGTAAATATGCATGGGAATCTAAAATTAATGAACTAGAATGCACCACAGGAAAGTCACTGACATCACATGGAAGAACACCAAGCTTAAGCTTAAAAGAAATAGTGGTATGACTATAGAATACATTGACATTTCCACTTATCTTAAATGAGCTTAGTTTCCTGATAAAAGTTGCATTGAATGGAATAGGACTTCGGAACATTCTTTAACCTCTAATTTTGGTTCCTCACTAGAATTTCTTGAAGGAAATCTTCAAACAAAAGTTGTGCAAAATATTGCTACAACAACAGCAAGGGTTTTTAGACTTACATATCTAGAAATACTCATTTTTGTGACTAGTGCCTTGTAAGGACCTCAAAAACTACATGATGGAGAATTTAATTCCCCAACGAAATCATTTTGTCAAGATTTCGTGCAAGTATATTCCATCACCTATGTAGATTCTCATTACACCTAATATTGTTTCAGCAGTATTATTCATTATCGGTGATTTAGTAGTAACATTTATCCATGTTAACTCTCTTGGTGAACCTAGATGATACATGAGCTCATATTGAACAATAGAGAGATAAAGTATTAATAGATGTATAATTTTCAAATGCAAAAGATGTACATAAGAAAAAGGAACCTTACCTGGATCCATTTGGTGATAAAGAACATTAGAATAGGAACCACTAAAACTTTTCATGTGGTGAATGATATGATTAATATCATTCCTATGAGATCAAAACTTACAGCCAAATAAAATTTGTAGGCCCAAGCTATATCTACATCTATTAGAGTCATCTATGAAGTTTCCTACAAAAAAATAATGATTTTGGTTAAAACCAAGTAAAAGGTTTGAAGCCCTAATTTTGAAATTTCTTGAACAAAACATCCAAGGGGATATTTTCTCACCCAGATTCGAACTCTTCCCATAGGCATGGTATCAAAAAAGGCCATGGGCACCCTAAACAATGAATATTGAATCGATCATTCCACGGAAAGAATTCTTTGAAGCTCACAAGCTAAAGGACACAACAATATGAGCCCTTGGATAGAAAAAAGCTCCAATGCATAATGAAACAATTGCATATGTTCTTCCTATCAAGAATAGTGCTATCAATATTTGGATTAGGGTTGGTAATGCAAGCTAATAGTTTGATGATATTTGGAAAATAGTAAAATTTCATTTTGATAGCACAATGCAGAGGAACAGTAATGCCCCTCCTACTACGCGAATGTAATCACAATATGGTTCCCATATTAGATCTCCCATTTCCTTCTCTTCTTGTGCAATTAACTGTTGGGTGTTTAAAGAAATATCTTCTACACTTTCTTCTTTAATAAGTGCGTTTTCACTCTAAATCCTTACAAGTTCTAATGGCCCCATATGAGTTTGTTTAGATCCAACTAAGGAAGGATACTTTGTTCAATCATAAGAAGCTTGGTTAAGAAATATGGATATTCAATCTAAGGCAAAGGACTTCTAGATTTGGAAAGTAACTACCAAACAGGTAGAGTGGACTAGAAAAGGAAGCTCCATATTTCTATAGGTGACATGGTGATAGGTATATTCAAAGGTAAGGTGGAACCAACAAGAAATGAGTACATTCAAATAATTCAAGCACAAAAATGTAAATATCTTCAATGCTCAGATCCTTGTGTCCTGAAGGTAATAAGATTACTTTCAAGACATGTCGTTGGGTAGAGAAATCCTTTGAAACTCTAGCCCATAGTGCTCTAGGTCAACAAAATATTGTAAGGGGGACATAGATGAGGTACAAGAGACAAGAGGCAACAATAATATTATAAATTAATGCTTCATATAGAAACAGACCAGACTATCTACAACTTCTTATAATAACATTATCATGTATATCCTCAAGCAAAGTTTGGGTGCCATGTTTGAGTTCTAGAGGGATCCATAAGATCTTATTTAACCTCACTTGAAAAAAGAAGATTTTGCACCAACCATTTCACTAATAAGGAAAGCATGGAAAATTCATTCCCCCATTGCAACAACAAAAAAACTCTTAGATTTGGTTTATCACTCATGTTTAAGGGTCACTGCAGATTCCCATCTAATCACATCACCTAAAATCCTTCAGGTTATGAAAGCCTACTAGAGAGCCATTATAAAACAATCGAGAAAGGACAAAGAAACAAAGTATCTAGAATTCCTTTCATTGTGTTTGCCTCCATGGTTTAGCGAAAACCTAGTTATTGAAATGGTGCACCTGAGGCCTCCTAAGGCCATAATAGGAACCGTCCAAATCCTCAACATAATTGCTCCAGCTTTGAGTCAAAAGTTGGGATGTCCCAACTAGACAAAATTGAGAAACCATTGCATGAGATCTATAGACAATTGATGATTCAATGAGGCACGCTCAATGCCACGTCAACGATGTTAGACAAGTACTATCTCAAAGTCAAGATAAAACTATAATCAGATGGGATGTCATCTAGGCTACGCTAGGACAAATGAAGCACGACCACATTCCCTTAATAAATGACATTAATTGGTCACGACACGTGGCATTGAGTAGGTTTATGTTTGAGCATGATTACACAGATTGATGATGATAATTTGTACCAAAGTTAAGGTAATTCTTCTCAAATAGATCGGAGGTAGATAAACATACATAAGAGGCCAAAGTAGATATCTTTGTATGACGATAAGGTTATTCGCACTGTATTCTATATATAAGAACTAGCGGAGGTAATGTTTAACAGATAGGTGCAAGAATTTGACATATAATGACAAGTAAGAACAATGATGTGTAAGGTCCTAGTTGAAAGATGCCATATAGCTACATGTGTAGAATTTGGACAACAAGGTCACTCAACTTACAAAATAAGTATATAATATAAGGCTCACAAAGTCTGGAGAAGAGAATAAACTGGTGTTTTAAAAAATGGTCGAGCTGACTCCGACTCGGCCGAGCCATACCTAGCTAATGCTTAGCCAGGTCGGCTTGGTGGCCGAAACGGAATGTTTGGTCGGGTTGTTACCGAACCAACTGAGCCAGTCATCAAATCGGCCAGCTTGGTAACAAACTGGTTGATTGGGTAAAAACTCAATCTGCTCAATAAGAGCCTAACTGGCTCGACTCTTTTGACTCCTACATATCAATTGTTGGGTTGTTATTTATTGCATATTTATAGCCCTAAGTAATCTATCACTGTGAGAAAGTTTTGAAAATTACAAGGCTAAAGTATGGTTATCCTAGGCGCATGAATAAGAAAACTTAAATAATGCATTGAGCCATATAATGTTTTTAAAAAGGAAAACGTTCTAGCAATGGACTGATAGATACATATCTACCTCTGATTGTTCTAGAGCTTGACGAGAATTAAATCAAAGGTTTTGAGACTTCATTAGGGGAAGATTTCTTGAAATCATCTCCAATAGTCTAGGTAGACGCATGAGACAGGACGTCCTATAGAAAAGGCACAAATTTGAAAACATACATTGATCAGGTCATTGGCTTATCATTTGGGAAACTATGATTGGTTGCAAAGAATTGGTATTCTTGTTGTTGTAGTCTAGTGGTTGTCCTTGGGCTGAGCCAGAAAAGAATCCTGGCATTGCTCGCTAAGTATGAACTTTGTATTGGACAGTGCACTGGGTTCCATTTTGATATAATGGATATTCATGAGCCTACTTTGATAATATGTTGTCTTATCTCAATATCCTAAAGCTTTGTGTTGGAAACATGATTGAAAATCTTTAAAATTATTTTTTCTATAAAAATAATAAATGTTTAATGTATTTTTTACAACAACCAAGTCATCGAAATCAAACTAGTCGAGTCAATACTAAGTAGGACTTGAAGTCAGAGCCGACCCTCAGTTTTTTTCGAACTGGAGTCGTAGTTTCAAAACATTGGGATAAACCAAAGAAGGCTAATGATGTCACAATATATGATTAGGCATGCACAATATTTTTAATTTTTATATACTTCTATTTCATAGTATAAATGATATCTAAATTAATATAGTTATGATGGATAGAACAAAATCTGATTATGAAAAAAAATTGGAAGCTATTTAGTTTAGTTTAGCATCTAAATTAAATAAATCAAACTTTAGCTATAACAAAATTTTCGAACCTATGTTCTCTTGGACCAAAAGACTGGTTTAGTTTTCCTAGTAGAAGAGCAATAGCAAGGCATGTATTTTTTGTCATGCGTTGGATTAATATATAATATCAAAAAGAAACTTACACCCTTAAAAAAGAAAAAAGGAATAAAAATAGTCGAGTTAAAATTCTATAAAATCTACTCTTCTATTATGGATCCAGGGACCATGATAGAAGAAAAGAAGCCAAAGCAAGAAGACCAACTCAAGAAGTAAGAAAATATCGCAAACCTACCCACTTTTGTGCACATTTTGGCACAAATCTACAGGCTTGTCCTTGATAGATCCACGGTTAAGATGGATCTATGCTAATGATAATATGAATATTCTTTGAAGGGTATGCACAACCTCATAGTATTGTTAATGAGGCTTATGAAATTATCAAATTAAACTTTTAAATGTAGTTCCTCATTAAGATTTTTCTATATTGCAGCTTAATAGCTCTTGAAAAGTTATTTGAGATAGTCTAATTCCTTCCATTTAATTCTCAATGGAAAATATAATCCAATGAAACGTGTGCATTTCTATTACCCATACATAGAACACTTTGGTTGAAAAATCACTTGAGACAATTCTCTGATAAAATATCCAACAACATTCATCAACTACCACAGGGGTCAAAAGACATTTGGGAAAATTGACCAACCATCTAAAGTGACTTTGCCTGAAATTTTCTGAAATGTTGCTTTTGATATTTTACGTATTTTAAAATGTTATCATGTTATGGAAAATGATATTTTTATTATTTTCACAAAACACTAACCACTTACTAGACAAGATCCATAACCATTTACAATTAAAAACCTATACCTAGAAGAGAGGGAGCATATGTAGAAATCTCTTACTCCACCACGCTACAGGTTTAATGCAATTCTAATGGTTAGAATTGGGGCCTTGCCCATTATATAAATATGTGGAGGATATAGACATGAATAATAGATTTACCATTATTTATCCCCTTAAATCATTTAATAATGCTTACTGCATGACACTAGTCTCAAATAGAAACAAAAAAAGAAATAATTGATTTACAATAAAGTGGAAGTCCTAATAATACTTGTTCCTTGAACTCGGCACCAGATCGAGAGATTTTTGTAAGAACTCCATTTGAAGAGCTAAATTTACCCAATCCAGCACAATGTTCCCCAATGACTCCACAACCTGCACTTTTAATAAGCTAGAAAACTGGAAACAAACAACTTATAAGGAACTAATCATCCACTTCTACTCAAGAATATGAAGATAAATTTACAAATAAACACTCCAAAAGATACACTCATCAAAGGGATAAAAGTTAAATCCAATTTCTATTGAGAGAAAAAATAGTCACCTAGTTAGAATGATTCCTTCCTAGTCAAGTAAATGAAGAGACAGTTATAAGGAAGGTGACCAGGTTGGAAATATCTAGGTTTGTTTATGGAAAGATCTAGGTTTAATATATTTATTGACAAGGCACTTGTATGTAGAATATATGCTTTCCGATGGTCTATCTAATTTTCTAGTCATATCTATTTGTAAAGCTGCCAAAGTGTATTTTTCTAAAAGAAGCCCATGGAAATATCAAAACAGATCAACATAGTGAGCCGTAGCATAAGAATCTGAAAATAAGGAACAAAATTGCCAACTAAAAACTCTCGTTTCACTCTTATTGAGGCACCACATGTTGTCCGAGAAGTTATTATTGGTGCAGATTCTAGATTTCAAAATGGAATCTTGAAAATGTGCACTAACTATTGTAGAATATGCATAAGATAATTGAAAAAATATTGTTGCCTTAGAGTAGCACATGATTGATCCAAATAATATGAAATTTCACATTTATCTTGACCATCACTTGGACATGGAGAACCACCCCTGAAGGACATGGAGTTCCTTGAGTGACAATTGAATCTTGAGTGCCTATAGTTTCCCCTTAGTTTCATAATAACTGATCATTTCCTGGCTGATGTCAATTGTGTAGAATAAAACTAAACAAAATGAAAATAAGGATGAGAACATCTACAAAATATGAACAAGTTTTAGCTATAAAGTGGGTATTCAAATTCATTTCATCCATTCCCAACATATGCACCCAAACCCAAATCTTTCATTACATCCATGTCCAACATATACCATTAGTGATGCAACTATATTTCCTAGTTTATTAAAAATAAAACGATGTAAACATTCATCTATTTTTACTACTTAGTAGTCCATGTCACTTATTTTTGCACTGCCATATGGACATTTCCCTCTATTGAGTATTTATTTTACACTATTGTATAGAAAGTATTTACTCCTCCATTTACCATAGCAATGGGCGTCAATGTTGTAGCTTCCATGACCCATGATAAAGGGTTTCCCATGAAGCCCAAAATCTTCAATATTTTACTTTACCTCTTCTCTTTGAGCTTGTTGGGTCCATAAATCTCCAACTGTTGTTGAAATTCATCAGATGTAAAGGACTCAAACCTTCCCGTTTGCATCAAAGGTTAAAGAACCTCCTCAATGGGGATATTTTCCATATCTATTGCTTCTTTGTTGATCATTTCAAGATCACCAACCCCCTTTCATCTTCGTAATTCCTAATTTTGAAATATCTTATATTCATGGTGATCCATGTAATACACTTCTTGTAGAGACATTTTGTCAAATACTTGATTGGAATTCCCTACACTTCCACCTTTGCCATGCATATCTAGAAGGGAACTGTCGACAAACACATTCAACTCACATCTAGATCCAATTATGAGTCCATGAATATATTTCCATTGCATGAGTGTAACCAAGTTTGTACACATGGAAAAACCACTCTAGAAGTTGAAGGAATAAGGCTTTACACTGACCAGCTTCATTTCGTGGAACAATTTCATTGCCTCTATAAAGTGATTACTTTTTACATGCCCCGCAAGCATTGCATTCCATGTTGTCTTAGTTTCGTGAGGCATTTTGTGAAAAAATTAATGTGAAAACACCATACTCTCTCATTTTGTATACAAGGCTACAAGGGCATTCTCAACAAAGAATTCAGACTCAAAACCATTCCTAGTCACAAATCCATGGAGCTCGTTTCCCTATTGCAAAATGGTTAAATTGGTGGATGCCTTGAGAAGGCTAGGATAGAAAAAACAATTCGTCGTCACCCCACTCCTTTGCATTTCATGAAAGGGCTTGAGCAGTTTATTATAATTTCCATATCTTGCATAAGTTGTAATCATGACAATCCATGATACCAAATTATGGCCAACAGTTTTATGGAAAATTGGGTGTGCATCTTCTGGACTACAACACTGGGTATACATTATGAAGGATAGTGTTCCCCTCAAATCTATTCTAAACAATTTGGGAATGGACTTTCTTGCCCTAGAGTAGAGATTGCAGGTTGGAACGTGTCTACAATAAAGAAACGTAGTGGTTCAAGTCAACAAATATTCCATGCCGATTTTCATTATGAAAAATGTGGGTTAAATCATTGCCCATTCTATGGTCTCTACAATTGTTATCAATATTATGATTTTTGTATTTTCCTTTATGGGTTTCATTAGTGGTGAGAGAGTTAGACTTCGAGGTAGAATTTGATAGTTTGTCAAACAAAAACTTTCTTGCTTGAGAGTTAATTTCAGCTAACCTCTGAAAAAATCATCATCTGTGAAAAAATATTAAATATCATCGAAATCTATGGAGGGTTTGTTGATTTTGATCCCTTGATGCAAGGTTTGAAAATGGTATTTAACAACAAGTATCTGATTATCATTAAAAAAGGGTTTCACCTTAGTATCTTGAGTCTAGGATTTGATTCTTGAAGTAGCTCTTCATTGCAACGTTATGGATATTCATCATCTTGATCTAAGAAAACTCAAGCTCCTGAGTTCCATCCCTACCCTTGAAATCCCTAGGATCCACGGATCAATTCTGATACATCTATGATATTTGGTTCAAATTTGATTTAATGATATTCGTAATGAGTGGCTAGTTTTTCATATTTTCTTTCATCATCATCAAATCCAAGTGTGAATGACTAGTGATGCAATTGGAAATCAACGTATGAGGGACAATGTACGAGCCTCAAAGTCGTCCATTAGAATGATCAATTAGAAAACTTTGTAGTGCAAAAGTTCAATGTTTTATTGAAATGTACTTTGAACTTAACTATAATGGTGCCAACTACTTAAGCTTGGAAGTTCTCTATTGGCGGGATGATGTTACAAGGCTCCTGATTGAAATCTATAAGTGGATGGTTGTTGCTTATTTTATGACTTTTTATAATTTTTGTTAATAATGCTGTGATCATCACCATTGTGGTTCACACATGGATGGATCTCACTTGGTATTTATAAGTATTGCTAGTATTTTCACATATTCATGAAAAGAAAAGTCAAAGCATGCGAGCGCAGCTAAGATTTGTACAAATGATGAGATGTCATTGTGCATGTCCTTCGAGTGGGAATCCTGATGTCCACAAACTCATTCTCTGCTCATCTCCAAAACAAGCTGAGATGAAATTCTTATCACTGCAGACTTTATGGCCATAGCGATGGTCGACGAGAAAATATTAGAGGGCACTATAGTTTTCTATATGGTACGGAGGCCTAATTATGGATTCGACTTCATCACCATCGACCTCCCTGTAAATCTGTTTGTGCACTCGTAGCCAAAATTTCTGAACGATCACTTATCAATGACAACAAACCCATCAATAAAAATGGCCAATTCATTTCCCCCTCTAACACCAAGCTCCTCCTCCTTTGAGAAAATGTCAATGCTAATATAATTCACGCATTGAGGAGTCTCACTATTCACAATTGACCTTGATTCCTCAATCCTTGGAGACATGCCAGCATCTACAAGTTGATTAAACACAGTGGTGTGTTGCTTGGTTGTGGCTACATAATTATTCCAAACAACTTCTTTATGCTCTTTCATAAGGCAAAGAGGCCCATCTGTCCTGACCTTTACAACCTTCAACAAATTTGTAGGAGAAAAGTTTTTCAATGCCGAAAGTTGTAGCTATAGTATTCCTTGATTCTCATTATTAATAATAGATGACTGGGGAATGAGGGAAATTCTATCACTATTTTAAAGTGAACTACCAATTGATATAACATGGGGGAGGTTCCGAAGAACTTTCAAGAAAAAGAGATTTGTAACACTGAAAATAATAGGAGGAGTCTGTTCATCCTCTATGAGGGAATTCAGCATGGAAAAATCAGGATCATGGATTGTAAAATATGGACAAAAGTTAACACTACAAGGAAGAGGTGCCACCAAACCCAAAAGTCCAACAAGAGATTCACAACACTAAGATGGGGTTGGTGCAATCACCAAAAATGGTTCCCCAATTAAAAGAAGCTCCCAGAGTGCCCATAGTTGTAACAAAATCCCTTTGAACATCCTAGATAGATCTGCCTCATGGAAAATTCCTTGTGGAATGAATTGACCCAAAGGATTTGAGCTACTGTATTCATTGCTGAAAGAAATTCATTAGTGTAGCTCCCACAACTAGTAGGTAATGTGTGTGCGCGAGGTAAGTGAGTTTTCAAAGTTTCATTTCTTATTGGAAGCTCCATAAAATTCCCTGGAGCTGGGCTTGAGTTGGGCTAGGTCTTCTTGAAACATATGTAGCCACATGTTCAAGTGCTTGTTTGCCAAGATCAAAATACAAGGGCCCTATTATCTATAATCCAGGCTTAAATACACTTAAATAAGCCCTCTGTGATAGAATAATGACTGATGTTTTCTCTCCACCTCATTTCAGTCTTCCATCCTGCCTCTGCCTATTGAAAATGTGTGCATATAGATATCTACGACCACCATGCCCTAGAACACCCATGTTTCCTGTCCTCTCAATAACACTGGAAATTTGGAAAAAGCCCAAGTCAGATTCACTTTGCTGGAAGGAACGAGAGGAAACAAGCCTAGAACTGCTTGATTGGGAAGAGTCTAATTCAGCTTTTTTTGTGATATCTTTATCTGTAAATGTATTAGATGTAACTCTTGCAAGAATTTTAGGAACGAACATATTTGACCACCCCACTCCATCATTGCCCACAATCTCATCTGTTTGCATTGTAGAATCATAAACAAACTCTATAGAAGAAGTTTTGGAACCCAACTCACCCAATGAAATTGAATTAGCATTATCAATACCATCTTCCTCTACAAGAATTTGTCCCAGCCTTTCTTGTTCTTCAAGGATAAATACGAGAACATCTGAGAATGGGTTAGTATCCTCTCATCCTACAAGAAAAACAGAGGCAACATGTTACAATCCAACTGACTTGGCATTAGGAGTTTCCTCTCTTCTTCTATCCCAAAAGAAAAACATACAGTCGTGAACATTAGATCTATTGTGAGATTGTGACATAGAGTCTAGAAACAAATTGAACACAACATCAAGTTCCTCGTTAGTGCTTAGAGAACCTGGTGAATAACACTCCTCAATGACCTGCCCCTGCTCCAAGTCGAACGTGATGATATAGAAACACATATCCCATCTCCTAAGAGACTTAACATATGGTCTATAATTTAGCTCTAGCCTCAACCCAAATGGGAAACTCTAATTTACAACTGTATTTTATAAATAATTCTGCATTTATAGGTATTTAGTAGATAGATTTCCCCTCATTTAAAAAACTATAATATACCCAAATTCCATGGACCTGCCAGACATTGGTTCTGTCCTAAAAATCCAACAAAAACAAAGATTTTTGAAATACCCTTTCTACCTTCTAGGCATTAATCATTCTCATAAATTACATTCTGTGTGTCAAGAATTCTCTTGGTTTATAGCATGGGTAACAACCTAAAACATTCAATGGCCCAGTTGAGAGATTTCATTTCACTTTGAACAGAAAAATAGCCGAATCAAAGTTTTGTCCAAGTCTAATCCAATTGTTCTTGAGAATGTTGATTTCGCTATCCACCATCAAACCAAAATATAACAAATCTAGGGAAAAATGTGCCATCATCATATGTGCAATTTCATCCAATGTAAATAGAAAAATACTATATATTTTCTCTACAAAATGCATTTGTAAAACACTGAAGTAAACCTAAAATTCATTAGGAATTTCTCTCTTACCAATCAAAGAAGAGCTTGAGATCATATAGAGAGATGTAGCATATGTGCTGCTGGAAATAAAAAAGAGATATCAGCCCCACCATCCATGTGCTTATTATAATCTTTTTATCAAGATTTTAGAGACCAAACTCTTTACCCATTGCCTGAACAAAACAATTTTATAGACTGAGAGGGCCATGAACTTGAAAATGTGGTTTTCCATTATTTGGGCATCATCAGCTGGGCCATCCATTTCATTTGTGGCATGCATCCTGTAAGGTCCCTATAATATTAGTGATTCCACCATTACTATTGTCATTGTATCCCTTATTATTATTTTTGTGCCCCTATTGTCCCCATATTGTTATCATTGTGCCCCATAGAATTCCTCTATTGTTATTTTTGTGTCTTTATATTATTATTGTTAGGTCAGCTTCCTTATATTGTGACCACTTAGACTTTTATATATAGAAAGGAGGTTTTTTCATTTGAATCATGAAAGAATTGTTCATTTCTGTAATGTAAAGGAGGTTGGCCCCTCGAAGAGGCTTATTTCTAAGGCGTTGATCTATCTTTTCTATCTTTTTGTGAGCTGGTTTCATAACATTTGGTATCAGAGCTTTAGATTCTAGGGATTCAGTGCTCCAAACAGGTCATCGTGGAATGTTCTCTATAACTATTTTTATACAACATTTCAGAAGCTACAAAAACAACCAATTTGAGGAGAAATCATTCTATACTTCAGGTCCAAATTTCAGAGCTTGTATCGCTATACTTGCAAAGATATGATCTGAGGATGTTACGGTTTTTATAGAGTCCTGAATTAGATTCCAAACAAGTGACCTAGGAAAATCATCATAACTTTCATTTTGAGCATCAGATTGAAATCTCATAAGAAGTTTTAGAAAAAAGGATGGCCTTTAGTGTTCTTTTTATCAGTTTTAGATACTAGGGTCAAAACAGTGACACGTGGCACGTCATACAATTTCGCTCTACTGAACTAGTCTATAATCAGGTCACCGTGGGAGACTTGGCATAACGCTTCCTTGGAGAATCCAATATTGATTAGAATTGCACGGTTAGAAAGAGGACTCAAGTGGCTACCATCAGACAAGATTTCAAATATTCAAGATCTGCAGTTACATAGAAACAATAGATTCAATATCAAGCTCTTACAAAGCGAAAAAAAAGGAATGTAGTTCTTTAAAATTTTGCATAAGATTGGTTTGAAAAATTAGTTTGAATGAATTTAAAGGGAATAGTGAAGAATTATTAGCATTAATTAATGCCTCGAAGAAAGAAAATGGAAACACCTAGTAAGCAACCTAAATCTCTAGCATGACTCATGAAGAAGAGGAAGAAATGCAACATGATATATCAAAATTACAAGACCAAGTAAAACAAATTTCACTCTCACTAAAGGTAAATGGAGCCAAGATGAATGGAGTGGAAGTTAATATGAATGGCATGGAAGTTAAGATGAATGGCGTGGAAGCTAAGATGAATGGCCTGGATGCTAAGATGGAATCTTAGATGAATGGCATGGATGCTAAGAAGAATGTCATGGATGATGAGATGGAAGAATCGAAGATAAATTTGAATAAGTTGCGACAAGAAATGGTCACTAATGGTGAAAGGGTAGTAAAGGAAACTTATGATGAGAACAAAATAAATTTTAATCATGATTTCATTGACTCTAATGTTGGATTGAAGACCCACCATGTTCCAAAAATCGATGTGAGGAAGTTCGATGGAAAGGATCTCGGAACATGGATACTATATATGGAGCAATTTTTCGATCTCCATAATGTGCAAAACACAAAAAAGGTATGTATTGCAACTTTATATTTGGATTCAAATTAGTTTGTATGGTATTGGTGGCTTTTCTCTCGTAAACAAATTGTCACTTGGGCAATCTTTATGAAAGAAATGATAGCACATTATGAGGATACAAAAAGCAACACCTTTTTTAGCCAATTGATAAATCTCAAACAAAAGGGTTCAATGATGGAGCACATTGAGGACTTCAAAAAATTGAACATAAGGGTAGTACATATTTCAGAGGAGCATAGGATTGACGTGTTCATAGGGACTTTAAAGGATAATATCCAACATGATGTTCACCTTTAGGAACCTGATTCATTGGAGAAGGCATTCAGGTTAGCAAGAAAAATGGAAAGCAAAATGATGGCAACCAGGAAGCCTACCACTCACAACTATAAATATGGAAGTGTTGTTGCCCTAGCCTTCCACAACCTACAAGGTTGACACCACAGCAATTGGAAGAAAAAAGAGCAAAAGGGATTTTTTACAGTTTTGTTAGCAAATACATTAAAGGTCATAAGTGTGCTCAGAAGAAATTATTCTACATAGATTGTGAAGAGGAGGAGGAAAAGGAACAAGAAATGTCAAAAGAAGAGGATATACTCTAGGAACAAACCCTATCCAATCATATCTTGTAATGCATTGGCTGGAATTACCACTACTCAAACTATCAAGATAGAAGGACATATCAAGAAGGAAAAGGTAATAGTATTGATTAATTTAGGAATTACCCATAATTTTATTCATTGTAAGATAGCAAAGGAATTGAATTGCTTCCTATATCCATCACCAGAGTGTCAAGTGATGGTTGCATGTGGAAGAACCATAAATTTCTCTTGAAAGTGCCATACTATCAAGCTATCCATGGGAGAATATGTATTGAATAGCCCAATGCTTTCCATTCCAATGGGTGGTGCTGATGTTGTGCAAGGAGTCTAATGGCTACAACCCTTAGGTACAACAGCTTCTAATTTTCAAGAACTTTTCATGAATTTTTTTGTGGAAGGAAAGGAAGTTGAATTAAGGGCTACTGCAAGGATACTGGGAAGGATAATCAGCTCTAACGGTATGAAAATGCTTCTAAGGAAGGAAAAACAAGGTGTAATTGCACAATTATCTTCGCTAGAGGTTCCCACATCGGAATCATCTATTTCTCCACATCTCCAAAAAGTCTTGGATAATCATTCCGAGCTATTTGAGACTCCCAAAGGTCTCCCACCTATTTGTGATCATGATCATGCTATTGATTTGATTCCTAGAATTGTTCCACCAAACATCTGGCCCTATAGATATCCCTATGCCCAAAAGAGTGAAATTGAACATATGGTTGCATAAATTCTAGAAGATAGTATAATTCAACCTAGTCAAAGTTATTTCTCTACTCCAGTAGTATTGGTGAACAAGAAGGATGGATCATGGTCCATGTCACTGGATTATAGGGAGCTCAACAAGCTCATTATTAAAGATAAAATTCCCATTCTTATCATTGATGAATTATTGGATCAATTGCATGGATCAATTTACTTCACCAAGTTGGGTGTTCATTCACGATATCATCAAATCATAATGAAGACTAAAGACATTCTAAAAACAACATTTAGAACTCATGGGGGTCATTATGAATTTTTGCTCATTCCTTTTGGCCTTACCAATGCACCTTCTACATTTCAAGGTTTGATGAATTCGATTTTCAAAACCTTCCTTAGAAAACTTGTGTTAGTATTTTTTGATGATATACTAATCTACAACAAGTCTTCTAAGGATCATGTTGAATGTTAGCCTCTCTCATAAGAAAATAATAAATCCAAAAATAATTTATTATCATAGGTTATAAAATTGAAATAAAATAATTATTAATTTAAGAAATTAAATTAATAATTATTATTCTAGAATGATTAATTAATTAATGGAGACAATTAGAAATTAGTATATTGTCGTAACAAGATATGACTCTCCAAATGTGTCGTATCTTAGGCTCTATTTTAGGAGATTAGTTAGCTAGTTGGTTTGAATAGCATTTAATGTAAATGGGCACTTGTTATTTAATAAGTGATCCATAATTAGAGGTAGTTAGGACATGGAGCTTATAAATAGCTCATTGCAAGAGTGTTTGTGTAGTTCGGGTGTAAGCTCTTGCAAATCAATTATGTAATTATTTTTTTCTGATTAATAAAATTATGTGTCTGAGGACACTTCTGCCATTTTTTGGTATCACAGCATAAGAATCCTCTCCTGTGTATAGAGAAAAATAGCTACATGTTGAGCCCCCTGACTATTTTGATTCACTTCACTTGCAGCCAACATTATAGTTTTTTATATTTTAATGTCGATTTATAAGGGCACATTATGAAACCGTGTTCATAGAATTGAATGAATTTACATTTGGCGAAAACTAAAATTGGTTTCAATTGCAAAATTTAATAGACATTGTATGAAGTAAGGAGCAAGGTTTCTGCAAAATTCTGTAATTGGACATTGGCAATGATCTATTGAAATGTTGTGTTAAAGAAATTGTGAAGTCGATCTATTTTGCAGATAGCCGAACTGCAAGCAAGTTAAATCGATACTCAGAATGGGTATATGTTGGGCAAACATGTTAGTACGTGTATGGACAGCGTTGATAATGCAGTGCACAAAGCGTTGAGTTAATAATGGATAGCGTTGAGTTAATAATGCAGTGTAGAAAGCGTTAAGCACTGGAGATTCGTTGTTCAGGAATGCGTTAATGATTTCTGGTATTCGGCTTGCAAAATAAGCATTAAATTGTGAATGATGACCTGCCATTAATAATGATTGTGTTTGGTTGAAGAAGTAGATTGCTAGAGTATGGCGTTGTTGAAGATCTGACACTGTAAGCGTTGAAGACGATACCAATGAACTGTCAAGGTATCTGTAAGGCGTTCCAATTCGAATTGGCAATTTGATATAAGTTAAATCGATTGGTTTTTTGTTTTGATCGATAGTGAGGGCGCACGGTAGTTATAAAGCTGCATGAAATTACATTAACTGTTATGAGGTAGGTCTACTGATATTGCAATACTAAGATCCAATTAGGCCAAGACTGTAATGGTTACTGCTTCTCATTATGCCGAGAGGGTTACCCTCTTTCACTGTCATTACTGCTTCTTCTCATGATTCCGAGGCTGATCATCTTTGTCACTGTTGTTACTGAGGCTCTTCATTATGCCAAGACTATGCCTTTGTGGTACTATCCGAAAGAGCAGAGACATCTAGGATTAGCGAAGTTACGAGACCATTTTTATGTCGATACTGTCTCATCCATAAGTGACAGCGTTCTGGAATGAATTCCGAGATGGTATGATGTTGAAGGATCATTGAGATACTTATACGCATGTCTAGACTGCTGGGAGACCGAATACTCTTCATTGTAATGCCGAGACTATTCCTCTGTTTACCCATGTGAAGATTACAGTGATACCATTCCATGCGTAGTCCTGATCTACTGTCTTCCTGTAATGCAAGGTCTCCTTCCTCCTCCTTCTATCCACCCGAGACCTAGTCTGCTTGCACCTTATACGCATCCGAGGTGTAGTCAGACCCTTAAACACTTGCCCTAATGTAATGAGGATCTGCTCCTTCTATACGAAATCTCAGAGAGAAATGTGAGTTCTTCTTGTGCCATTTGCACTGACCATTTGTGCTCCTATTTTGATCCAACTAGAACTTGTGAACCAACATGTCTTTTATCCGAGCCGACATGACAGCCATTTATATATTTAATTCAATATTGAAGCCGACTTGATGAATACATTGATAGTCAATGCAGAGTTCTGGTTTAATCATGTCAATTGAAACAGGTTTTGTTTTTGCCAGACGTTCTACAACTGAAATAAAGGATCCCTTGCTTTTCTTAATTATCCTGCTCAGTGAATGTTCAAATCTACAAAGGTTCTACCGGTGATGGTGATGGGAGCTTTTATACCTAGGATGAAGCGGAAGTATCCTGTGCATGAATATGTTTCTTTTGTACTTCTCGTAGTCGGTTTAACCATTTTTAGCTCTCTCTCATTGATAGATGATTGTTTAAGTCCCATTTATTGCCTTTCAAAGCCTTGCTTCTCATGAGTTGTGATAAATCTTTGATTGGAGGCCAATTTGTTTGCAAGGGGCCATTGCTTTTCTTCATAATTGTGCTATCTTCATATTCATTATAGTTGACATTAAGGGTGTAAACTTCACATTTTTCCTTAGCCAAATATTATTTTGGAGTGATAAGTTTTTTGGAGTGAAGTGTTTTGTATTTGGAGTGATAAGTGGAATTCTTTGAGAGAAATTTTTTGTAATCCAAAGTAATATTTTACTTTGAGAGAGAGATCTTGAGAGTGAGTGAGTCCAGGTAATCTTTTGAAGACATTTTTTCTTTCAAAAGTTCTAAGATTCTGATTCCATGAAGATGTTGTGAAGCTGGGCGATTATGAACTCCAAAGTTTAATAAAGCTATCATTTTTTGTGGTGATTGTGTCCTAGATCTGCCCGAAATTGAATAAGGGGATCTTAGGTACACGAAGAGTGTGTTGATGATGGTGCATGCTTCATGTTTTTTGCTTATGATTCATGTCTAGTTTTGACACATAAATGATCTCATTTCATGCACACATAAAATGCAATGCCTGCAAGCACAACACTTGTAACAAAATAGCTGCAAGGAAGGATAATTAAGCTCAACATATGCATTTGCATTACTACAACAAATAATCAAAGTTTTCAACATCGGTATTCTACCTCAACAATCAAATTCACTCAAATACAATCAAGTTCATGAATATGCAAACTTTAGCATTTCAAAGCAAAGTTTACCTCACTACAATCAAGTTAATGAATCTGTAAACTTCAACACTTCAGTGCACAGTCTACATCAACATTGTTGAACTTGTAATCAAACTCAAATCAAATTGAATTGTAAGGGTGCATTCTCGATTGAAACCGACACCCAATTCTTGAATTGAGTCAAATTGAATTCATTGTAGTGAATCATTGAAATCATTGTAAGCTTTTTTGGGCGCATTTTCGACAGTGTTCGACACCCTTCCTTTAAAGCAGAATCAAGTGAATGCATGAATATTAACCCTAAAGAAAAAAAACAACAAGTTTACATCTCCTGCAAGCGAGCGTGATTATTCATTCAACCAAATTGAATTAATTCAGTGAAAAAATCAACACAGCAAGCGAGCCAGAGTGAAGTTTATTGCAGTAATCATCCAACAAGTAAAATCAATCAAGTAAGTTGACATCGACATCAAGCGAGCGTGGCTATTCATTCAAGTGAACGTGAATTCATCAAGTAAGTCAAGTGAGCACTTAAACAAACGCGATCGTCATCAAGCGGGCGTGAATTCCAGAGTTTAAGCGAGAAAATTTTACAACTCTAGCAAGTGCAATCAACAACAAATCAAGCGAGCGTGCCATTCAAGTCACGTGCAGAAGTGTCCTCAGACACATAATTTTATTACTCAGAAAAAAATAATTACATAATGGATTTGCAAGAGCTTACACCCGAACTACCAAACACTCTTGAAATGAGCTATTTATAAGCTCCATGTCCTAACTACCTCTAATTATGGATCACTTATTAAATAACAAGTGTCCATTTAAATTAAATGCTATTCAAACCAACTAGCTAACTAATCT
This sequence comes from Pinus taeda, assembly GCA_000404065.3. Taxonomy (NCBI): domain Eukaryota; kingdom Viridiplantae; phylum Streptophyta; class Pinopsida; order Pinales; family Pinaceae; genus Pinus; species Pinus taeda. Next base: position 83,333 of record APFE030252878.1, on the reverse strand, counting down.
CCTAAAATAAAGCCTAAGATACGACACATTTAGAGAGTCATATCTTGTTACAACAATATGCTAATTCTAAAAGTCTCCATTAATTAATTAATCATTCTAGAATAATAATTATTAATTTAATTTCTTAAATTAATAATTATTTTATTTCAATTTTATAACCTATGATAATAAATTATTTTTGGATTTATTATTGTTTTATGAGAGAGGCTAACATTGAACATGTTGGCAGGGTGCTCAAACTATTGAAGGAGAAACAATTATATGCAGAAAGCTCAAAACGTTTCTTTGGAGTACAAGAGGTTGAATATATAGGTCGTATTGTGTCTCATGAAGGTGTTAAGGTAGACCCTAGCAAAATTAAATCCATTAAGGAATGGAAAATCAGCACATCCATAAAGCATATGTGAGGATTTCTCGGGTTGACAGGGTATTATCTCAAGTTTGTTAAGAATTATGGGACAATAGCAGCACCTCTAACAAAATTATTGAAGAAAGATGCATTTTCATGGATTCCAGAAGCAATAAAGGCCTTTGAACATCTTAAAGAGGCAATGTGCAAAGCACTGGTCTTAGCTATGCTGGACTTCACAGAAACCTTTAGTATGGAATGTAATGCTTCAGGAAATGGAATTGGTGTTGTTTTAATACAAGATGAAATGCCAATTGCTTTCGAAAGTTGTCTAATGAAGGGAAAGTGTTTACAAAAAGGTATTCATGAGAAGGAAGTGTCAGCAATACTACATGCACTTAAGAAATGGTGACCGTATGCAATGGGAAGACACTTCAAGGTAAAAATTGATCATGATAGTATTAAATACTTTTTAGAACAAACATTATCCTTTGAAGAGCAACAAAAATGGGTCACAGGGATGTTGGGTTATGACTTTGTAATCATCTACAGAAAAGGGAACCAAAATGTCGTGGCAGATGCACTGTCAAGAAAGGATGAGGATGTGGAAGAATTGTTGTGCACCATTTCTATTATCCAACCAGATTGGATAAATGAAGCAAGGGAGGAATGGAGTAATGAAGAAGAAGTGTGGGAACTCATTCAAAGGCTACAACAAGATTCCAGTACATCTAATACATTTAGCTGGAAAAATGATTCGTTATGGTAAAAATATCGCTTATACCTATGTAAGAATTCCCAACTAAAACAAAATATTGTTATGGAATTGCACACTTCTCCCTTAGGAGGGCACTGATGGTTTTTAAAAACTTGCTACAGGGATAAGAAGGAATTTTTTTGTGATGGCCTTAAATCGGATGTTCAAAATCTTGTGGTAGAATGTTTGGTTTGCCAACAAAATAAATTTGAAACAATTAAGACACCAGGTCTATTACAAGCTTTATCCATTTGAAGCCAACATTAGGAGGAGGTTTCAATGGATTTTATCAGAGGTTTACCCAAGTCCAAAGGAAAGAGTGTCATCATGGTGGTACTTGATAGAATTACCAAGTATGCACACTTTTGTGCATTATCACATCCATTTAAAGCCAATATTATTTCTATTGCATTTATGGAAACAATTCAAAAGCTACATGGAAACTGAAAGATTATTGTAAGCGACAGAGATCCCATTTTCACTGGAAATTGTTGGACAAAATTATTTTCTTGTCTTGGTACTCAGTTAGCTCATAGCTCATCTTATCATCCTCAATCTGATGGTCAAACTAAGATAGTAAAAAAAAAATTGGAAGGACATCTTTGTTGCTTTGTATCTGATAAATAGACGCAATGGGTCAAATGGTTGCCTCTGGCTGAATGGTGGTATAACACTCCCTTCCATACTGCAGCAAAAATGAACCCATTTAAGGCACTTTATGGATATCATCCACCATCCATCACATCATATTTAAGAGAAAATTCTAAGGTGCAAGTACTGGAATGTCACATTGAGCATCAACAACAAGTTATCCAACTCTTATAGGATAACCTCATGTTGGCACAAAATAGAATGAAACAATAGGTAGATCAACATCATAGTGAAAGAAGTTTTGATGTAGGTGACTGGGTATTCCTACAGCTACAACCATATAAACAAATGTCCCTCAAGCAAGCTAAGAAGGATAATAAACTATCACCAAAGTATTATGGTCCGTACGAGGTGTTGCAAAAGATTGGTACTATGGCATACAAATTAGAGCTTCCTGCAGCTTCTTGAGTGCACTAAGTTTTCCATGTTTCATGTTTAAAGAAGGTTATAGGTGACAAGCTCCCAATTCAAACAATATTGCAGAACCTGATGAGGAAGGAAAATTTATATTGGAACCAGAAGCAGTCACAAAAACAAGAACTCGACAACTACGAAATCGATCAATTTCAGAGTATTTCATCAAGTGGAAGAACTTATCCACTAAAGATTCCACATTGGAGGATGAAAATTTTATACAGAATCATTCAGAACTACTCAAGCGTTGAGGACAACACCTTTTGAAGGAGAGGGACACGTTAGGTCCCTATAATACTAGTGATTCCCCCATTACTATTGTCATTGTATCCCTTATTATTATTTTTGTGCCCATATTGTCCCCATATTCTTATTATTGTGCCCCATAGAATCCCTCTATTGTTATTTTTGTGCCTTTATATTATTATTGTTAGGTAGGCTTGGTTATATTATGACCCCTTAGACTCCTATATATAGAAAGGAGGTTTTGTCATTTGAATCATCTAAGAATTGTTCATTTGTGTAATGTAAAGGAGGTTGCCCCCTCGAAGAGGCTTATTTCTAAGGCATTGATATATATTTTCTATATTTTTGTGAGCTAGTTTCATAACACATCCTACATTCCAAGCTACTTGCATTCCCTCAATGATGTGGGCAAATTGCCAAGGAGTGAAAATCTCTAGAATAACAGTTGTTGAAGAACTTCTCATATAACACTGTAGCTATATTACTTGGCAGCAAAGGAATCTAACTACAGTGTGTGAGGCAAAACCTCACCATAAAAAATTGTAGGCTTAATTATTTGGTACTAAGTGGGTGGTGATAATGAAGTTGGAATTGTCATGTTTGGTGCTAAGAAGGGATGATATTGAAGTTGGAGTTCATGATTTGTTAATTTGTTTTTTCATTCATATTATTATCTTAAAAATCTATAGTTTAGCTGCTTTGAGCATTTGTATGGGCTTGTTTATCTTTAAAACTAAGGAATAGGATTCTATGTGTATTCATTAGTGCTTCCTTTCTATTATGTGGGTTTTTGTTGGATGTTGGAGTTGTTATATTTGTCAATTTGTATTGCTAGATGATGTTTGGAAGTGTGGGGTTTTTGTTAAATTTGATGATTCACAGGGCTATTATGTGTATGCGCAATTGACAAATTATTTGAATTTAATTACATGTTAATGTTATAAAAGGACATAACCCTAAATATTCTAATAAACCATGTAACTCTAATCATCTATTGATCCAATAAAGAATTCTTTAAGGAAGTATAAAATTTATCCCAAATATCTATAACAGCCTTTGAATCCCCTATCAGTTGTAAGTTTAGATTGTTGAAGTGACACGATTAACATTGACTAACATAAATGATTGATTCATATTATTGTAGTACTTGTTAGGTAGTCATATTCTTTTCCTAGACTAAATTAGTCTAGTCATTCACATTAGTTTGTTTTAGTTGTATTACTTATTAGCTAGTTGTATAATTTAACTTGATACTAAATTAGTCATTTATGTTAGTCATTTTTAGTTGGGTCACTTAATATTGCTCATTTTGGTAGTATTTCACTTGGAAAATTTGTGGTGACTAACTTCTTTAGTCACCTAGTCAATAATTTCATCACTTTCTACTAGTGTCATGATGGAGTCATATTCCTCCACCTTGACATCAACTTACACTGGTTGAGAAACTACTTCCTCAAATGAAGAAGGATTTGACTAAATGAGTTATGTCATGAGAGGCATATACCTAGTGTACCTATATGGTTACCTCCTCCTACTACGCTAATATGTAGGAGCTCCTACATGCTCTGATGCAACATATGCCAATAAGTCAGCTTCTCTCATTCTCTTCCTCCCCTCTATGGAATTCTCTGGTTGAGTGGGTGCCTCCACTCTACCTCCTATCTGGTCCTTTTCATGTGGCTGCTCCACATCATTCTAGAGATCTACATGAGGGTCCTCCTTTAGATCTAGAATCTCCTCCTTTGGTGGCATACTAAACTCTCACTCTAGCGAGCTTCTCATATGCTTCTCCTCATCAAATTTGACACTGTGCCTCATTATTGTCATGCAAAGTGAGGGAAAATACACCTTGTAATTATGTGGTGTCTTTATGTATCCTCCAAAGATTCCCATCTCACTTGTAGGCTCAATCTTCTTCCTACAATTGTTAGAGACATGACAGTACACAGTAAGTCCAAAAATTATAAAATGGGACACATCTGGCTTTGTAACATACCTGGTGAGCCTTCCCGGTAATTTAACCCCTATACTCTCTATTCTAGAAAAAATTATTCTTTTGCACTTAAGGTTTGGCTATTGGCAAGAGTACATTGAGTCTATAATTATACCATCATTATTATTTACATAACAAAATCCATAATATTTATTAATTTGACTATAGAGTGCTTCTTCATGTTGACTTTTAGGAAAAGCTTATATGCCAGATCAATATTAAACATAATTTACTAGTTGTAGGAGAACTAACCATAACATGCAACCCATAATAATTCCTTGATTAATCAACCCAACATTAATGGGCATTAGTTTAACTCTACTGTAGCTATATTTCTTTCCTCATGCATAACTAACTAGTTTAGCATAAGTATATACAAGTCTTAGGAAAGGCATGGTACATAGAACCTGTTCCTTTGACCATACACTTATAATATTACAATTGTTCTGTAGGCATACACATTTACCAAGTTATGACACAAGACTAGAGATATCATATCATTATAGGCATAGTAGCTACCTTTGTCAACTTGATGATATTCAAGTTAAATTCATTGGATATCTACATTCAAGCTAGATTCATTAGATATCTTACAAACCCATATATGTCTACTTCACAAGCAAGTTTAGTAAAATTTTTCCATTTATACGCACACACAGTATCTAACATGAGTAGGAGGCTCCTTGGTCCAAGTATTAATAATTACATATTATGCTTCTAATATTAACTCTGCACCTTTATGTAAAAGGAGTCAAATGCATAAGCTGCAATCATTCTCCTAACATCATTAACCCACATAAATCTACTTATATATAATTAGTACATGTAAATCACCCACTCTTTCTCATGCTATGGATAAGACCACATGTTCACATGTCCCATAACCCATAATCACCTGCATCCATTAACCATCTCATATACATCCTAATAGAGACCAACTTTTCTCATAGATATAATAGCCACATGCATAATTGATCATCAGTAATCCAACTCTTTGACACAAGTATTAATACCTAATTACCATTATTCCATCACACAATTTAACATGACAAAAGTAAGGAGTGAACATAAAGGTCAGAAGCCACATACAATACATCTCATGTGAGAGTATCCAACTAGGAAGAAGAAGAACATAACTTGGAGAGTGGAGCACCCCCACCCAACCATCAATCAACTCCGATTCCCCCCGAGTCGAGTTTCTTGCAATGGATCAATTGTCTCCAATTGATCTCTAAAATGGGTATTTAGTACCCTCTTTCATGATTTAGTTTCCACTAGCAGTGTCCCACTATGGATTTTTCCATTTGCCTAGGTATTTTTCCAGAAAAACTTGTCTTTATCTCCACAAGTCTTTTCCTCATAAAAGCTTGCCTTTATCTCCTGCAAAGCTTTTATATTTTTTCATTTATGGATTTTTATCCCCAATCCATCTGAGCTTAGCGATAATTACATCTAGAATCTTATCATGAAATATTTATCCCTATCCCATTCCTCAATGGGATTTGGCAAGAATCTCATCTCTTGTTGTCTCACTTTTCCAAGTGATTTATTTATTAATTTATTTAATAGCATATTTTTTTACTACATATCACGCCTATATTTTGCTAGGCTAGGCTACAATAGACTAACACACAGGGGAGGTTTGTCACACACTCTCCCACTTAAATTTTACACCGTCCTTGGTGCATTACCACATCATGTCCTCGTTCAGAGATAGTTCATTTCTGGATCCACAACTCTCATGACCTTTCCATCTGATGAAAATCTTCCAATGTATATTGGTTACAAGTTCTCCCATCATATGTCCAACCATGGCTACCTGTAACATTGTTTTCAAACAATTTGAGAGAAATTATAGATGCAGAAATTTAAATATGATCAATTATATCATGATTTGTTACTAAATACTACTAAAGCAACTGTTTCTCATTATCCATTTTATATGAATAATTCATGTTCTCTCCCTACATTCTTCGAAGCCTTTGTGCTCTTGCCGAACACTTTCTTTCTACATCTTCATTGCATACAACAAATCAATTGGCATATTTTCATAAAATATCATAATCATGCTAGTTTATATATAATCATAGCCAAATATATTCTTCATAATCATATGTATTCCATACTTCAATTAACCATGGTTACTTGTCCTTGAACCACTTCTTAATTTCCTTCTTTTGTGCAATCTCCAAGTTGGTTGTCCTACTGGACATCAACCCAATATCTTTATGCATACCTACACACAAGGTGTATTATACACACCCATATACATATCATATTTCAATCATGCAACACATGTACTCATATGGGTATTGTATGTACTTCTTGTACATATTACCATCTATGCTACATTCCATCATACCATCTTCATGGCATCACCTACATGCCATAGTATTTATCCACCTATTTTCCACTATGTTAATATCATGCCAAACATTCCTTTATCTATTTCTTGTAAATAGAACAACTATGCTTAGCTTACATGGAATTTTCATGAGCATCATTCATTTCTGCAATCAATGATTTTTTTTTTTATATATATCATATTGCTTAGGTGCCATTATTTAGAAATCATTTTCTGATTTCATATGGTTCAAACACAATATCAATAGTATAGTATTGTATTCATGCATATTTTCATCTTAATAATACCTTCTACTTAATTTTTTTAAAGAAGACTATTAACTCATAGATTTTGAAGTCGAATAATCATCAGATCAATACTTCATTCTTAAATAATTCATCTCGTGTGATTTACTATTGCCCTTTTTATGCCTCAACATCTTTTTGGCCATGCATAATTTAGTGTAGATATAGTCCCATTTCCGCTTCATGAGTTATACATGAAAGTTTTACTACATTCAATCTTACACCCTCTTAGATGTAGGTACTTATGTTCTCAGGGTACTTACATGTTAACACCTCCTCTTTAACATTGAATCATCCTTAACCAATATTATGAATTCCTGCATGGTTTATGTAGCATTTCTTATGTTGTCTTGTTCAACCTAGATACATTATCAATGCAATCTAACGAGAGAGCCTCCAAAAATTACTTGGTACAAAATATGCATTTCAATTGGTATGATATCATTTCATACCATTTAATTGATTCATTGGTTCATAACCTACAATTTGTGCTTCTTATTAATTACCATGCTTTTTTATATTGTTGTACTCAAGGGTACTTATAGGTCCCATTATGCATATCCAGTGAAAGATTCATATGTCATGGTATATAATAACCTATTAAAGTTAGGTTCCCCTTAATCACGCTTTCTTCCAAACGAAGGACAAATCACACTCCAATTGCATTGTATATAGATGCATTAATGACAGGATTAAATTGAAAGACAATTTGTACAATTACATAGTCTTATACTATAACGTGTTCTCACAATATCAACATTATTTAATGGAAACCCTTACCATGGTATAATACTTAGGGTGGAACCCACTTATTTAACCCCCAACCTCTCATGAGGTATATAATTTCCCTTTGGATTTTTACTTATGAACCAGTTACCTTACTAGGGTTTAACACTTACTTCTATATATAATCATCCCTTGAGTATGAGGTGGGATTTTTTTTAATTAGCCATGTCCTTTCATAGCAATTATACCATTCATATTTTTTTTTATAATATGATGACCATAGTTTAATCTTTAACCAGAATCAATTACCATGTATCCTCTAATAAGCATGGTAAATTTCCTTTCTGGTTTTTATCATAGTCTAGTTTTAAGAGAATTGTGATTCTTTCACTCATGAAGGAAACATATGTAAGTGTGCAATACAAGTAATCATATCGTCCTCATATATGAATTACTCCTTATTGATCTTAAACATTGTGTTAATCTGATGACCATGCTTTCCCATGGTAATCTATTATTTATCTACCCCGCTCTACATATTTGTAAGCATAATTTTTTTTCAAGGCTTAATTTCTGACAACTTATAACAATTTAAGTTTCTCATCTAGGATGAAACACAATAAGCCAACTCATGGTAACTCTCCACTTAGCATTGTTTTATGCAACATAGCATATCATCAATTATTCATGTCATATGTGTATATTTAACCATACTTCAACACAATTTAACATCATCTGTTTTAATCCACTTATTCATTATGGCTCATAGCCTGCAATAACGACTTAGTTATAATATTTTCGACACACAAGTAAGGATTAATATTCTTCATTTTCCTTATCCAACCCAACTTTTAACAAAATCATAAGTTTCTCATGCATACATTCCCTATTTAACATTGACACATAACAGGCCATGCATATATGCTAAAAATATAACCTTAGATATAGTTCCATCCACTCAAATCCGATACATGGATGAAAATGCCAAATATCTACATCCTGTCCATATTATTAAGAATCACTATTCAATACAACACCCTATTGATGGAGTACAAGTCTCTAAAGGTTATTACAACAAGTCCTAATTTTTAGCAAGGTAGGAGAAGTATTCATGAATTTTAATAACATTAATTTATACTAGGTTCTCCTACTCAATTCAACAAATATGTAACTAAATAAAGACATCTAAATGGCACACCTCTCTAGGTTGAGAGTATAAAGGAACCCAACATAATTTAAACCAATTTTAGTATTTCCATGCTTTGTATTACTCTTTACCTTACTATGCTCATAGCTCTTGACACTTTATGCGAGGTTGGGTGTTCATGCAAACCCTTGTTCTACACTAGGCCCCAAAGAGTGGTCAAGATTTATGAGTATTCCAACTACTATATGTCCCTCTTGGATGGGTTCAAAGCTTCAAATTTGGGATCGATATTGTAGCCTCCAACGCCTTGTGATGAGGTAGTGGATTCAAAAATTAAAATCTTCTCTGATTGCTCAGATCTGGGAGCTAAAACTTCATCTTCCTCATCTTTTTATGTGGTTGTTCTTAGTTCCTCCTGACATGGGATGATCCTTTGATAGAGTGCTAGTGGGCTAAGCCCAAAAATAAAATAGGCAAAGGCACAATCTTCTACCAGGTATGTGTTTAGGTGAAATGTTTATACTTTGAGATTAAGTCGATGTACATACTTTTGTGCTACCAATCCACAAGTTCTCATTTGGTTTTGGAATGGAAGAATTTATGTCTCTCTACCATGATAACATAATATTGTCTCAAGCATTATGTACCTAGCTTTTCTTATAGGAAAATGCAGAAGAACATAACAGCGAACGAAAAATATGATGATCATATGTGTCGTAATGATGCTTAAGATGACAACACAAGTTGTAACGATTCTTTTGGAGATCAAATTATGTGTTTAATCTTATATAAATTAAACAAAACAAATTTTATAAGTTGAATTTCATTTTATTTAACTTACCCATTGAAGTGGCAACACTTAATACAAACACTTTTCGTGCAATAAAGTATTTACAAAAAATCACATACTGTGATATTTACTTGCCAATACCATTAAAAAAATTGATTGGTTCAAATATCAAGTTCTTATTTATCTATTCGTTGTCGTGGTTTCATGGTTTAAAGTTAAGGGAGTCATCAACTAAAAAGTGTCTCATAATGTCAAAATATGGATCTGGATGATTAATTACAGTCAAGATTGCAAATGATAATAAACTACTCCCTTTTATTCCGAATTTATATTCTTTTGAAGTTTCAAAGAAAATAAATATAATTATAATTAAATCAGTACATAAGAGAAATAGGTTAGGAAGACCTTTCATAACCTCATAACTGTTTTTCATGAAACCCAACGTACTATTAAAGATACTTGAGAGCAGGAAAACTGCCATCTCCATAGAATCCCTTTGTTATAAGTTATGCTAAACTCACTCCATCAAAGCACGTAGTGCACATTCATCTTTGTATACGCAGTGCCCAAAACTTTTCTCTTGGTGTGGAGAGTTTCCAGATGCCAAATCTACCACAGCCAATACTCGCAATGTCCAAAATGATTTTAGAACATTTTTTTTTTAACATATTGTCAACTCATTCAAACATAACCAAATCGACTGAAGGAAAAAAAATACTTATCCATGCTCTTGGTAGAGCATAACAAGGTCTACAGAGACTGAGATTCCTCACTTACATATGAGTAGCTTCACCACAGTGATGGCTAGAGCACGTTTTTGAAGATCGTATTCCTCCTTCCGGAATTTATATGTGTTTATCACATGGATATAGTCAAGCGTCATGATAACTCCATCACACCCATGAGGATAATCATAATTCAATGCCTCGAATTGGTAGATAGGAATTCACACTTGATCAAAAGGGAAACATCCGTTTTACATATTTTCCTTTATTCCTTTGAAACTATGGTAAAACAACCCATAAAGCAGTATTCAACAAGAAACAACAATCTATTTTCATTAGTCGACACAACCCAAAATCCTCTGGCTTACCATACTTTTCTCCTAAATTGCAAAATAGAAGACACTGCCCTCATGTCAATATGGCTTATGGTAGTTAGATAATGGTTGTATATAGATCTCATCTATTTCACTTAATCAATAACAATACATTTAATTTCTTTGCTACTTGCTTTTACCAGCATGTCGAGGGATAATGTTTCTATATTCGTAAGTCAGATAGGTGGCTTTTGGGATCAAGATATTTGAACCCCATATATTTCCAAGCCATGGATAACGTTGGATATATCCTACCTTCTTCCATTGCTATTTTTTCCTTCTAATTTTATTCATGGGTGAGTGCATAACCCTTATCAATTTATTTCCTTGGTAGCCAATTCGATCAGCGATCAATAGTCCAAAAGGCAACACTTAGAATAATCAGTGACCTACATGACCTTCTCTACTTGTTAGCTTTGGAATGCGTTTTTTCCTTACCCATCTAATAAAACAAAATGCTCTTACCTTACTAAAAAATTAATGCCACACAGGGGAAATAAAAGAAGCACCCGAGGATAACACCCAATGCTTTCAGCACCAAGTCATATGGGAGGAATGATAATACAACCATTCGATGAATAGTCAAAAAAAGGAAACAAGCCAAGTGTCGGCTTTTATGCAATCAGTGCACAGAAATAGTGATCACGATTTTCTGTCGCTCACCATCCTGAGAGTGTTTTTTTATAGAATAAATCTATCTTGCTGCAACTGCAAGGTGTTGAAATGAAATAATGACTCTCATAATTTTTGTACTTTTGCATGTGTTGTTGCTATAACCTACCCATAAAACATGGGTTTTCATGCAATCCAAGACCGATGTTCATGTTCTATCGAAACAACTCTAACGTGCTAAAAAGAAAGCTAGCATGTGCATCTCACTAATGCATCTAGTGTCCACTCATAGGGAAGAAGACATCATATCGTAAATCACCTAGTTCTACAACTAGATATATGCTTAAACTATCTAATTTGTTACGATTCTCTTCAGAACATAATATCGTGCACAGAAAGTTCGTCAGTGTTCCTCGATTTGTTGTTCCAATGATTCTTTATTACCTCTTCTTCTCCTCTACTGAGAAGATTCTCTACATAGTATCATCTTCTACATACATTACCACATCACTTATTTCCCATCATTTTTATGGCCAAGGCATTAGTAGCCTTAGACTTGTATGTAGTTCCGGATGGGTCAACTTCCAGGAAAGACTCTATTTTGTTCTACCTCTGATAATTTCGATGAGCATAGTAAGGTCAATAGTTTAAGAACCCAACCTGCCCATGCTTAACATTTTTAATGCACGATTTCCCATTATAGACCACTTGATTGTTATTTCAATAGTTTTATTGTATATGTGATAATTTATACATTACTATGCAGATATTTAAAGTATCAACCACTCGAGGTAAGAATGATGGAAGTATTTTGCGACTTCTGACATGATACGAAACTCCTATATAGGTAGTATATTTAGAGACGACTTGTCTCTATATTCATCCGAGATGGGATATAAGTCAAAAATTTCTTAATATTTTCCCATGATGCCACACAATTAACTCATTTACAAGGACCACATTTTTCCTCGAATGCATAGAAACCCATCTTCACTTATAACTTCTTGGAAATGTTATATACGGTGGAGTAACATAAAAGTGTTATGTCCATAAATCATCTAAAGCTTCAGATTCCTCCTCAAGAAATTGTATCCTCGAAGAAATAAATATAATATACACATATTTTACATTTCAAAGTTTAACTTTACCCTTTATAAATTTTGGGTGATTTTTCTTGCTTGCTTCACCTACTTTGTCATATCCCAGAGAGGAGGATTGGCCCATAGGCCAAAAAGTTTTTAACTTGAAGCTCCAATACCATTTGTAACATACCTCCTGAGCCTACTCTGAAATTTAGCCCCTATACTCCCTATTATGGAAAATTGTCTTCTTTTTCACTTAAGATTCGGCTCTTGCCAGGAGTACATGGAGTCTGTAATTATATCATTAGTATTATTTATATAATATAATCCATAGTCTTTATTATTCTGACTACATAATGGTTCTTGATGTGGAATTTTAGGTAAATCTTATATGTCATATCAATATTAAGCATAATTTACTAGTTGTAGGAAGAACTAACCATAACATGCAACCCATAATAATTCCTTGATTTATCCACCGAACATTAATGGGCATTAATTTAAACCTATTGTAGCTATCTCTCTTTCCTCATGCATAACTAGCTATTTTAGCATAAGTAGATACAAGTCTTAGGACATGCGTGGTATGAATAACCTGTTCCTTTGACCATACACTTATCATAATGCAATTGTTCCGCATGCATAAAGATTTACCGAGTTATGACACAACACTAGAGATATCATATCATTATTAACATACTGGGTACCTTTGTCAACTTGATGATATTCAAGTTAAATTCACTGGATATCCACATTCAAGTTAGATTCATTGGATATCTTATAGACCCATATATGTCTATTTCATAAGCAAGGTTAGTAAATTTGTTCCATCTGTACTCGTATCTAACATGAGTAGGAGTCTCCTTAGACCTTGTATTAATAATTACACATTATGCTTCTACTATTAACTCCGCACCTGAATTTAAAAGAAGTCATGTGCATAAGCTACAATCATTCTCCTAACATCATTAACCTAGATAAATATATTTATATATAATTAGTACATGTAAGTCATTCAATCATTCTCATGCTATGGATAACACCACATCTACACATGTCGCATAACCCATAATCACTTGCATCCATATAACCATCTCATATACATCCCAACATAGACCAACTTTACTCATATATATAATAGCCACATGCATAAGTGATCATGAGTAATCCAGATCTTCGACACAAGTATTAATAAATAGTTACCATGAATCCATCACACAATTTAACGTTGAAAAATTAAGAAGTAAACATAACGGCCATAAGCCACATACAGTACATCTCATGTGAGAGTAGGAGGAAGAAGAACATCACTTGGAGAGTGGAGCACCACCACCCAACCATGAATCACCTTTGATTCCCCCCCGAGCAGTGGTTCTTGCCATTGATCAACTACCTCCAATTTATCTATGAAATGGGTATTTAATACACTCTTCCATGATTTAGTTTCCATTAGTGGCGTCTAACTTTTATGGATTTTTCCATTTGCCTAGGTCTTTTTCCAGAAAAGCTTGTCTTTATCTCCCACAAGCCTTTTCCTCATAAAATATTTCCTTTATACCATGCAAAGATTTTACGTTTTTCCCTTGATGGATTTTTATCTCCAATCCATCCGAGCTTATCTAGAATCACATTGAGAATATTATCATGAAATATTTATCCCTATCCCATTCCTCAATGGGATTTGGCAAGAATCTGATTTCTTGGTGTCTCACTTTTCCAAGTGATTTATTTATTAATTTATTTAATAACATATTTTTTATTACATATCACACCTAGCTTTTCCCAGCTTAGGTTACAATAGACTAACACACAATGGAGGGGTGTTACAGGCTTCCTCCTAGAGAAAGCTTCTTTGGGTTTGATCATGCCAAGATTTCTATGTGGGCTCTTGTTTTAGAAATAAATTGTGGTGTGCATTCTTCTACCCATAAATGTAATTGCAATCCCTGATCATGCAACATGGCTCTTTCTTCTCCCTCTATGCCTTTGTTATTCGTTTCAACCACCCCATTTTTTTTTGGGTTATGGGTTGCTATAACCTCTGTTCTAATACTATCTTTGGCACAAAATTCCTTGAAGGTGTTATATACCTATTCTCCTCCATAATCACATCTCAGCACTTTCAATTTTGACCAGTCTCCTTTTCAACCAATGCTTTAAATTCAACAAACTTTGAGAAACTTCATCCATCTTCTGCATGAAGAAGATCCAACATTTTCTTGAAAAGTCATAAAAAAAAATTACATAATACCTGTGTTCTATTGTAGAGTGTGTAGAAAATGGTTCACATAAATTAGCCTGGTCTTGATCCAATATTTCTCCAGCTCTAGTCTCTCATCCATGGAAGATGTATTTGACACATTTCCCAAATGTACCTCCCATGTAGACATCGTGTTGGTCAAGGGTGAATTTCGAGAGAATGGTGGTAATATGTTGCTTGATTTTTAAGGCTGCATGGTGTAATATTCCCATGAAAATGTGCTAAAGTTCTCCATCATGTTGACTTTGCACCTTCTATGCCTTGCTACTTAGCATAGCACATTATTGCACCTCAAGTTTGTAGAGGTTCTTCAGATGAAATCCAGTATGTTTCAACATCCTAGTAGCTACATGTGTTGTAAAGGGTTTCCTTTTACTGAAAAAAGAGAGAAGAAAAAAAATCATAGCAATGATCTTACAATACAACTATAGATATCAGGCTCTTCTGTAGCTTGGGTACATGCATGGCATCTTTCATACAAAAGTGGGAGGTCAACTCCCTTTTAAAGTTTATATTTCCAATTCCTTTGCCACTATATCGCTGATCACTCATAAGTTCTATGTGCACCTAGATATCTTTCTCCTCCAGACTACTAAATAATTATTTTCATATTATTATATATTAGAACAAATCATCTGAATCTAGATACCACACACTCCTCATTACAATGCTGACCATGCATGTAATTAGGGTGAAGTCTAATTCGATTTGTGAGGCAATACTTCACCTCCTACTCCTATTGAAGGTTTCTTGTTAGAATATTTGTGCAGACAATTTTTTGCATAGTGCCCAAATTGATGGTAGTGAAAACATTTTATCTTGCTTAGGTCCTTTTTCTTAGCATTGTACTAGCTAGTCTCTAATTTTCTTTGGGCTTTCTTCCCCTTTCCTTTATTTCCATTCCCAACAGAGGAAAATTTATCTTCCTCCTAAGAATTTCATGTTACTCCATCTCTAGTGTTTCATCACATTTCTTCTTGCACTAAATCAGACAAAAATATCTCCCAATTTGGCAATTTTTCCCTTCCATTTATATAGTCCTATGAGTTGTATTAAGAGTTTGGAATGCCTATGAAGTCTAGAGTCACTAGCTTTGAAGAGGGAATATTTTTTCCAACTCCTCCAAGCTCATCTCAACACTTTGTGATCTTGGAGAGGTAACGTGGAATGGTTTCTCCTGTCTTCATGCGGATGTTTTTGAGCTTGTCCCTCAATGCCAATTTTCGGGCATCACTGTTATTTTTGAATAAATTATTGAGGGTCTTCCACATAGTAAAGGGAGTCTCATTTCCATGTAAGTTTGAGACTATATGGTCTCCCACACCCTCCAGGATGATCCTCTTGGCTTTTGCGATATCCTTCTTCCACTGTGCAAATGCTTATGCATTAGATGCTACTAGTTATGGAAAGTCTATCTTGGTGTACTCCAACACACCATTATCATTGAGTACTAGTTCCATATTGTCCTTCCAAGCTATGAAATTCGAAGCTATGTATTTTCCTAGAGGATAACAAAAAATCGTGTGAGAACGTGGAAGGGTTGCAATTCATAAGGAAGAACCACAAAAAAATCATCGAATAGATAATCATGCCAAGGATCTTGGCTTTTGAAAGGATATACCTATGACCGCAAAGGAGCATAGTTATTATTTGAAACAAAAATGATTAGGTTTAGTGCAAAGGTAGGAAACCCTTAACACAAAATAATAAGTAGAAGAATTTTGACGAAGACATTACCTTTCATGAAAAACATCAAGGCATCGTAATGCTATTCTTGATGCAACATAGATTCCATGGTTAAATAATATAAACTATCTAAGAATTTTTTTAGGGTTCGAAGAGACAAGCATATAGTTTGTTAAAAAAAAAGTTTACCTATTTGTGTAATGACGATCCCCTCTTGCTATTTATTTGAGGAAGAAAAGTGATGCACCAAGGGACCCTTGTTGTTGAACTCACTGGAGAATAACCAATTAATAATAATTACCCATAGAACAAAAGGGTAACCATCCATGGCTACTGTAGAAGAAAAATTGAAAATAACTTTCAAAAATAAAATATTATCAACAAATAACTTTCATAAGGTGCACACGTTGAAAAACAGCCTTGAAGAGAATTAACCTTCATGTAGCCACACTTGGAACACTTATGAGTGTTGGTAGAGCCTGGAACCTTCATTAATCCAATATCGACTTTTCACCACTGAGGGGAACCTTGTAATTATGGAAAATGAAAGATTTCTAAGTTTCAGAGATCTACCTTAGATTTTTGAGTGTGAAAAGGAGATTGGGCGAGGAGAGGTTGTGCGTGGTTACATAAAAACTAACCCTAGGTAAATATTTTCATCTATATTATGTCTGAGGCATTTGGACTACCAAGATTAACACCCATTGAAAGATAGGTGGAAGAAAAATATACACTCAATCACATGATAATAATGCGGCCAAGTGTCGAGCACAAATAAGGTGTCTTTTAGAACTCTTCAATGCCTCGTATTTAATTATCAACCTAGGTAAGTCTTTTTGTTTCAAGAGTGTACAAAATATGTTCAAGTGATGTAAATCGTTGAATCTATAGATAGTAATGCTTTAAAATAAATTATTGATTTCAATATAAGAGTAAATGGATCAAACCATAAACTACCAAGTTGTAACTTCAAGGAAATTAAATTATTCAAACATCAAAACTCAATCCTAATTGAAATCACAATTCAATCATAATCGAAAGTTCTAACTACATTTACATCAAACAAGTGTATTGTAGTGACAATAGACCTCTTTCAGTTGAATCTAGACTTCTGCATAAAAGTAATACATCTAATATAATAAATAAAACTATAGCTTTCAATTAACAAGAAATGATTCTTATCTATCAATCAAATAAATCCACGACATAAATAAATGAAGCCAATCAACAACAATAAGAATTAATGCAGTGAATACACAAACTCAACACCAGTGAAAGTAAATCAATTGTAAAGATATAAATCAGACTAATTAAACTTTGGAGTAAGAGAATGGTAAACTATAAAACAGGGAACACTAGTGAAATCCACCAGTGACAAGGCCCAAGCCACCAGGGATTACTGCTTGATTACTTCAGAATCTCGTAAACGAACAAAAACATGAATTATACATTATTCATCAAACCCAAATGTCATTATAGCATGATTTCCTTTAGAATAAGGCTCTGTATATTAAAATTACAACTAAAGTAAAAGGCGATTTTTTTTTTTTATTATATTCGTCTTTCCCCTCTTATAGTCAAAGAGTAAAAGAGATAAATGTGATTCCTCAGGATCAGGAGATCCTGAGGAATTCGCGACTAAATGGTACTATCAGACAGTCTTCTATCTTATGTTGATCCTCTTGATTCGCTTCTCAATTTGACCGCACAAGGCGCACGTTGTTTTCTCCGTTTAGTGCTTGTTCAATAGTTTGAACAATAGCTATTCCATTTGCCAATTTCTGCATAATAAACAACGAAAGTTAGTTTTGACAGTCAAATCACATCAAAAGCAGTTGCATTCATTTTCTATTGAAATCTTATCAAACCCTTATTACATCATGGCACAAATGTATAAAAAGGAGGAAAATGATAGTGTAATCAAGGGTAAATTTATACCTATTGTACAGCCCAACATACTCCCCTACTTACCTTGTTTCACATCCTCGTGAACATAAATAGTTATTATGTAATGTAGTTAAAGAGTAACCTGGAACCATGATTTTGTATTAAATTTGTGAAGGTTGTCGCTTCATGAACTTCAGGCAACTCATAGTTAGAATGGTATCCCTTAGGTGGGTACCAAATAATAGGACTCCTAAATCGACATCCCAACCAATATGGTCCTTCCCTCAAGATAACATTACTGTATGTGACAAAATGGCCTGCATCAGCTTTAAAATTCCTATAATTAAACGGTTCTTTTCCCTTGACACTATTGGTTGAGACTGTCCATATATGCTTGGATGCAAGCAATGAATCAATGATCTTTCCTGAATGGATAAAAAATATTCCCTTCCTGTTTGCACGATTTCTTTATGTATAGGCTCCAGAGTCTTAGTTACACCCTCCTGTGTCATGAGCCTTTTGTGTTTAACAATGAGATGAAAGATTTGAGTAGGCTCACTCCTTACCCACAAATCCAGTCCATGTTCTTCCCTTTGAAAGGTGTTATAAGCCTTGGACCACTTGAGTTGGTTTGCTGCAAAAGAAATAAAGGCCTCGAACTGAGCATCCCAACAAAAGGGCTAGGATTGTTATCCTCCTCTCCGTCTAATACAAAATTGTGCAAATAAGTTTACAAAGGATATGTTGGACTTTTATCCCATTCTCCTTACAACAATTTATAAATTCATCAGTTGTGCTTATTTCCACTGACTTGCCAACCTTAACAACTTTAATCTTTAACAACAAATATCTTTCCAATAAAAGCAAAGCATAATTTGTGGCAGGAGACCTGCAAGATAAGACATTAGAGTATAAAGAGAAAATACCATCGATCTGGCCCATGACCTTATCGAGCTTGGCTTTTATTTTCCTCTGCTTTTCTTCCTCCTACCTAAACCTATAAAAAGGTTCATTCTGAGTTATGGTCAATTCTCTGCATTGCTTCTGCAACTCCTGATACTTTTGCAAAGGAATTGTCTCCTTTTGACATTACTCTAAAGCAATTTGGGCCAGTGCTAGCTCCTCTTGTAACTTTGAAAGAACATGGTCATTGCAGGATGGAGCGTTATTGATTATTTCTTATGTCCGAGTGCTTTTGTTGTGAGAGGGTAAACCCTTCGTCTTAGTAGACTTATCTGTGAACTCTATGTGAAAGCTTGTTTGTGTGACCACCATCTGAGTAGAAATAGGTTTAGTATGGGTTCTTGTTTCGCTACCTTCACATATTTCTGTTTGTGTGGCGATAGTGACTAACATAGTAGTAGTGCTTTGTGCTTCCCTATTTGTAGTCTCTTTCAATTTCTGACATGGACTCTTAATGGTCTTTTGTAGCATTTTGTATTTCTTTCTCAGCTTCCTTAACTTTGTTTCAGCTACTCACTTCTTCTGAGGAGCCTCCTTTGTAGAAATAGGTTTATCAATACCCCCTATATCTAAAGGTTC
This sequence comes from Pinus taeda, assembly GCA_000404065.3. Taxonomy (NCBI): domain Eukaryota; kingdom Viridiplantae; phylum Streptophyta; class Pinopsida; order Pinales; family Pinaceae; genus Pinus; species Pinus taeda. The sequence continues at coordinate 63,443 of APFE030252878.1, read as the reverse complement.
TTAGTGCTCATCCTGGCTATGTTACAATATAACCGTTTCACCTAACTGGTTATCGGATTCATGCATTATTTCTATGTCCACTTCCTCTTCCCGATGTACAACTTCTGGGGAAGGAAAAAATTTCATGTTACTAGAATATTCAAAGGAATGAGCTTTGTTTAAATTATGGTCAAGTGATCCTCCAGGTTGCATATATGCATTCAAATTTTCAAGAACCTAGGCCATACCTTCGTCAAATTCCTACAAAAAATTATCTTGGGGGCTCATAGGTAGTGTTTGAGGAGGCCCTGCTTCATTTTCTAGTTCATCATAATTTTGAAAATATTGTTGTGTTTCCCCTTGTTCTGGGTCAGAATTGCATTATTCCTCAGGTTCCGATTCAAAATTATGGTTTTCCTCCTATTCTGGTTCAAAATCAAGTTCCTTCTCCTATTCAGGTTTAGAGTTGTGTTCCTCCTCCCATTCCTATTCAAAATTAGGTTCTTCCTCTTGCTCTGATTTAGAATTACCTTCTTCCTCTAGTTTTGATTCAGAGTCCTGCATAGTAATTGGATTTCTTGGTTATGGCAGTCATTTGGCGCTACCCTGAGGGTATATGAAAGTCCTCTGAACTAGGTTTAACGTTACTGAATGCCTGCGCTTATGGGGTCCTATTGATGTATGAGAAGTTCATTTCCTCTTCAGAACATGGTTTTGTTGTTCAATTTCCACGATTGGAGAGGTTTGGACTACAGGGTTTGTCCTTATCTCTGATGATGCTATAAAATTATCGCAAATTAGATTTTGTTGGGTAAGACTGTGACTAACAATCTATCTAATCAAACCATCATGACTAACTATAGTCTCAGGATGTCTAGCCTGTCTTATTCTACCTACTGCATCATGCAATAATGAATTCAAGAGAAATGGTAAATTCATAGTGAGCTTCTGCTTTAAAATGACTAAGAGTTTATGTTTTCATTGTTTTACCACATCCCAACGACCATCACAGGTGATGTACTTCTAGACGACACTTTCCAATTCCCACCATGGTTCTCCCAAAGAGGACGGTTGAATGCCCTTGCCTTTTTGTGTTAATTCCTTGCCCGCGTCTCTGAAAATATCCATCGCTTCATGCAACATTATGTGATTTTTAGGACATACTTCTCCTTTTGCTAGCAGCCAGGAAGATTCAACTATCTGAACCTCTAATATTGTTACTCTTACACCTTTTACTGTGGACTGCCCATCTTGTAAGTGTTGTAAAAACTAAGTAGTGATTCCTTCACTAGGGGCTTGAATTTTGGTGAAATATGATATCCATCCTGCATGCACCAAAATTTCCCTAGCTCTGGCAGAAGTCTCCAGCACTAAGGATTCTCGACGAACTGATTTTCCACCCATAATGCTCTAATTCTTCAAATATTCGCCCTACAATTTCAAGGATTAACACAACAGAAAAGAAAGAACAGAGAACAACAATTAATTTAGCGGAATATAACAACAAGTAGATGTAACAACTAAATTCCATAATGTTAAGCAAAATTTTCATGAGAATTAATAATATTAATTCAAGGACTACCATATTGCCACATGTCATTTGATCATGGGATATCATAGCAACGTATCAAGTTCAATAAATGGAATAAATATAATGCATGCAAAAGGAATAATGGAAATCCTTCCCCCTCCTTAAAAGAGAGGTCGCCTACGACTGAGTAGACACGGAAAGTGTTGTTCTGACGTCAAGGCAAGGTAATGAATAGTACGACAATAAATGTAGAGCACGCATATCAGTGATATGATGGCAAGAGGTATGGCTATAATGAGGGCGGATTATGTAACAATAGTTATGAATAAGATATAGGATGCTTTGGGTTGATGGTAAGTTATGCGAAAAGGAAAAGAACAACAACATGCCAAAAAGGTACTATGTTGATAGTATTCTAGCCGAATTGATACAATTGATCGAAAGATATTATCTCATGCATAAAGGTTCTAAACAGGGGTAAATTAAGGAAATATTTTCTTCGATAAAAAGAAAGAATAAGAAGAGAGTATTATAGTAGTAATTGACAATTAGATATAACTTCAATACCATAAGCAAAGCCTCTGTTGCTTGCAGGTGTCCATAGCCTCGACAGGGTTGATTTTTAACCCATATGAGCTAGGATCCTCAATTTATAAATGGAGAGTTCCAGAGTTGTTTTATAGAAGAGATCAATGTGCTAGCATGTTAACCAGATAACCACACTGCCATTCACTGGAATGTAGCAAAAGTGATCAGGCCGGCTCGTGTTGACACCTCTTGCTCCAAGGATATTTCAGCTATCTAATGGATCATAACCTTGGTGTGGTGGCCATAGTGGGAATGTCACTTTGCTACAGCCTTATGAACATGGTAGTCAGCTCATAATGAGACCCCCTATCCTCCATCTGAAAACAAAATTTTGTTGTTATTACACATTTTTGTGATAAATAGAGGGAGGCTAAATACTCCTTAAGAGCAAGGATGGTGGAAGAAGTTGAACATGTCAATAAGAAAGGTATACGCATAATCTTATTTGTTATAGACATAGAATATTATAACTAGGAACGGTGGGACCAACATGGTCTTTAAGACAAAGAAGACAATGTAGTAAAGTAGTATATAAATAATTGTGTCCCATTTCTTGAAAAGAATCTATCATCAAGAAACTTTCCTATTAAAGGTCATAATGTTAATGATATTAACTCCTTTCAATAGAATCCATAAATTCTTTGTCCTCATAAAAGTAGTGTACTTCATGCGATGAAACGAAAACAAAATGAAAATCAAAAGAAAAATGGGGCTAAGATAAGCGAATAACAATCATACAAAAGATAAATTTTGTTATTGAATCGGGTTGGACCACAACTGTTCGAAAGATTGAACAACGGATGTTCAATAAAATGAATAGCAAAAGCAACACAAAAGAAAAAAAGTGTTGTTCAATAGATTGAACAATAGCTATTCAATTAAATTAACAACAAAAACAGGCAAGAAGAAAGGAAGTGTTGTTCAATAGATTGAACAACAAAATGACAAAAATAAGGAAAGTGTTGTTCAATATATTGAATGGCAGTTGTTCACTAAATTGAACAACAAAACAATGAATAGAAAGAAAATGTTGTTCAATAGATTGAACGACAACTTTTCCAATAGATTGAACAACAGTTGTTCAATAGACTGAAAAACAAAACAATGCCAAGGAAAGAAGTTGATGTTCAATAGATTGAACGATGGTTGTTCAATAGATTGAACAACAGTTGTTCAATTATCTAAATAGAAAAACAATGAAAATAAAGAAAATGTTGTTCAATATATTGAACAATAAAACGACAAAAGGAAAGAAAGCGTTGTTCAATAGATTCAACAATAGCTGTTCAATTAAATGAATAGCAAAACAGAAAAAATCAAGAAAGTGTTGTTCAATAGATTGAATAGCAGTTGTTCAATTAAATGAACAACAAAATGACAAAAATCAAGATAGTGATGTTCAATAGATTGAACAACAGCTATTCAATAAACTGAATAGCAGTTGTTCAATAAATTGAACAACAAAACAAGCAGAGAAAAAGAAAGAAAGAAAGGAAAATCAAATTAACAATCATATTTACATATTTTATAGAGGAAATAAAAGTTATGAAGATGAAGTTGCCGAAGGATTTCCTTCTGCAGCTAAAACGTGCATGGTCGGGTCCTCGTGTATTTGCTAAGAGAAACATTCTTTGGTAAGTGGCTTTTGGTAGAGACGCACCTGATGCCCATTTGCTTTAAAAGAAGAACCAAACCCATCAATGGTCCAACGTAAGAGTGTCGTTGTCGTGTACTTGCTTTATTTCATAGGGGTATAACCATCTAGTCTGTAATTTGTCAAGGAAGTCTTGAAACCTAGAATCATAAAAATGTGCCAAGTCATCCTCATGAAATGTCTTTTTCCTAATCAGGGCATAATTTCCATTTGGCTCTTTGCTATTGAATAAGTGTTGTACGTTGTAGAGCTAGTGGCCAAATTTCATCTAATTCGTTCATCTGCTATAACCTATTAACTTGGGCTTCAGTTAAATCCAATCCTATTTCCAAGGTTGTCTCTAATGTTTGTATCTCAAATTCTATGGGAAAAAAGGGTTCCTTACCAAATACAAGTTGATACGGTGAGTATCCAGTTGTGTTTCTCAAAGTTGTCTGATACACCCACAAGGTGTCTGGCAGTCGAGTAGTCCAGTCTCATCCATGTGATTAGACAGTCCTTATTAGAATAGCTTCGATAACATTGTTGGTGCTCTCCACCTGCCCATTTGCTTGTGGGTGATACGGGGAAGTAATTTTGTATGTGATGTGATGATTCTTCAGTGTAGCAGTGACCTTGTGGCCCCCCATTAGTAATTACTTCTCTCGGTAAAGCATACAGTACAAAAATTTAGAAAAGAAAATTAATAACAATTTCCTTGGTTTCTCTTTGTAACGGTACTGCCTCTACCCACTTAGTTTCATAATCTGTTGCAACCAATATATACCTTTTCTGGTTGGATGGTGGTTTCAACAACCCAACAAGATCTAATGCCCAATGCTCAAAGGGTTATATCACTAGCTATGGATGTAGGGGCATTTCATCAGATTGGCCAAAGCAACCCATCCTTTGGCAACTATCACATGCCTGGAAAAATTTCTTAGCATCTTTAAAAATAGTGGGCTAGTAGTAGCCCATCTATAGAATTTTATGTCTAGTTCTACAATCTGCAAATTTTCTACCATGAGGTCCATCATGGTAGGCCTTTAATATATCATAATTTTTGTCCTCCCTGATGCACCTGTGGATGTGCATATTAGCTCTTGTGTGGAAAGGGTATCCTCCGATCCAAGAGAAATGAGTACTACACTGCACGATAAATTTCCTTTCTATGGATGTGAGATGTTTGGGCAATTTTCCCATTGCTAAGTAAATCACTACATCTACATACCACGACATTTTTATGGCCACAACAAACAAATTTTCATCTAAGAACTGATCCTCTACAACCACTGTATCATCTATTCTTGGCACTCGATAGAGGAAGCCTGCCACAAGATTCTCCTTCCCTGGTCGATCCCTTATAGTTATGTCAAATTCTTGCAAAAGTATTAACCAACGAGTCACTCTTCCATTTGTAATAGGTTTATTGGCTAAATATTTAATAGCAGAGTTATCAGTGTACAAAAATACATGGTATCTAGTTATATAGTGTCTAAATTTGTTGATAGCATAAATAACAGCTAGAAACTCCTTTTCTGTTACTGTCTAATTCGACTCAGCAGGAGTTAAATTTTTGTTGATGTAATATATAGCGTAGGTTTTTTTGTCTTCTTCTTGGCCAATAATAGCTATAATAGCTATATCTGATGCATCTGATGAAATCTGGGAAGGTATATCCCAATTCAGGCCTTGTAATACTGGTGCTGTCGATACTAACCATTTCATATTTGTAAAGGCAGTATCACATCTATCAGTCCATATAAAATCAACATTTCCTATCAAGGCATATAAAGGTGCAGCAATTTGTGAAATGTTCTTTATAAATCTACGATAATATCCAACAAACCCCAAAAAACTACGTAACTCTGTTTGCATGCAGGGAGTAGCCAATAAAAGGATTACCTGTATCTTTGTTCGATCTATCGAAATTCTAGCTGCTGAAATGTAATGACCTAGAATCAGGCCTTCTGTCATCATCATATGACATTTCTCATGACTTAAGCCTGGTCCAGTAGCAATACATTGATCTACGACTTTCTCCAATGTTTGTAATGCATGATCAAAGTCATCTCCATAGGGTGTGAAATCATCCATGTACACCTCCAATCATTCATTTATCAAATCTGCAAAAATACTGAGTATGGCTCTTTGGAATGTAGCAGGTGCGTTGAACAATTCGAAAGGTAATACCCTATAAGCAAATGTTCCCTAGGGCCAGGTGAAAGTAGTTTTATCTTGGTCTTCAGGGAAAATTTGGATTTGGTTGTAGCCACTGAAGCCATCCAGAAAAGAGAATAATTTCTTTCCTATTAGTGTATCTAGGACCTTGTTGATAAATGGAAGGGGAAAATGGTCTTTTTCTATTGCTTTGTTGGGATAGCTACTAATGGAGAAACACATTTGCTATCATATATAGGATAAATAAAATTCACATCTAGCAATTTTTGAAGCTCTTCTTTCACAATATCCTTTAGATGAGGATTTAATCTACGTTGTGGCTGTCAAATGGGTCATGCATCTTTTTCAGTGTAGATGTGGTGCATGCATAACTGAGCGTCAATCCCTTTCATGTCTGGGTAATCCCATGCAAAATCCCCTTTATATTTTCTAAGGACATGGATAATTTTCTGTTGCTAGTCATTACTCAGATTACTGTTAATGTTCAAGATTTTCTCTTGCTTGATTTCAATAGGCTTGCTATTATAGACAATGGTTGCTGGTATTAGTTGGTTATTAATGTCTCTCAAGGAATCTTCTTCAATCTCATTATCAAGGACTTCTTCAATCATGTGACATATCAAATTAAACATTGTAGTAGGGCGATTAATAAAGGTGTTAATGACATCATATTTTGTTTGGTTTTTGAATTGAAGCACTTCTGCCAAAGTCAATGGTGAATGAATATTTTCTTTTAAATATGATGCTTGTTGTTTCCTAGTTCTTACAATGGTTAGGCTTGGCTAAGCGGGAGGGTGTAAAGCTAAATTCTTTACATCATTCCCTCCGTTTATGGTCATACTTCCTATTTGGAAGCCTATATAAGCATCGGCTATTGCTAGCCAAGGCCTTCCTAGTATTAAGGGATGTCCATCTAGCAAATTTCTAGGGTTAGTAATAGACAAATTTACCGGATATTCCGACGAGTCTATAGAAACCATCACATCTTGTAATATTCCTTCTGGCCTAATTACTGAATGGTCAGCTAGTTCCAACAAGGTAGCGGTTGGTTCTAAGGCTGTGATGCCAAGCACTTCACAAGTTTCTGTTGTAAGAATATTAATGGCTACCCCTAAGTTAACTAAAGCATTGGGAAAAGAGCAACCATTTATTTGTATTGTGAGAATGGGATTTCCCAGGTCTTTGTATTTTATAGGTGTCTCTTTGCCTAGTAATAAATCAAATAAAGTTCTGACGATAGGGACAATTGGTGTTTTTTTTGTTTTCCTCACAGACTTCACCCAGAAGATAAAAGTTGGGATATTCAATAGGTTGAGGTATTAGCAATATTTCTGGCAATGGGGAAGAAGTAATTATAACTTTCTTGGATCTTTTTGCCTCATTATATCTCCTCCCCGTTTTATTTGATGGTCATCTACAGTCAAAGGCTTATTAGAATATGTTTCCTTAACTTCAGGTTGCAAATTTTTGTCCTCATCTGGAGCAATTATTCATCCAAATCTTAACTTAAGTTCATTACATTCTCTCATCTTAATTTCAGGGTTCAGACTCTCAATACTTTGGGTTGACTGGATTGGTCTGATGTTAGGATTTTGGTTGGGTTGAGTTGGGAGTTGTGGTCATATATTAGGTTGAGGATTTTGATGCAATGTATAAGGTGCTGGTAAGGTTGGTTGAGGCAAAGGAACTGTTCCCATAGGCTGGTTTGTGGATCACTGCCAATTTGGTTATCAGTTCTAATTTTGCGAGGTAGAAGGAGACCATTGAGAGGAATACGGTTTGTTCTACCAAAAAGGTGGAGGGTAAGAGGAATTTGGCCAATCATTATTTGGATTTGATTGGTTAGGCCATGGTGGCATAGAAACTGCTTAAGGTGGCCAAGTAGAGAAAGGTTGGTTCTACCATGCTGCTCCTGAATATTGCTGAGAATTAAATTACGAAGAAGGAAATAATGAAGATGGTTCTGTAGGCATACCTATCAGACATGTTTTCCATTGATAGTGTTGGTTTGTTAGATACACTGGTTCCACTTCCTCTTCTTCTTCCTTGAAGACTGCCTTTAATCCAGGAAGCGATGGGCAGCTTTCCATAGTGTGATCCTTAGTGAAAATGGCACATGTTTGAATTGTATCTAATAGAAATTCTCTATGATTGTGTTTCTTTCTACAACGTGGAAAAAATTAGCAAAATTCTATTTTGCTTTGGTCTCCTTTTGTTTGGCTTTTATGATATCCAATTGTGTGGTCAAGGTCCCCAGGATATCAGTCTTGAATACTTCAAGTAGATTTCCGATTTCAACTCAGGTAATGCTTCCCCCTAAGGTTTTGTTGTCTCTGGTGATCGCATCACACCCAATTGGCTTTAGCCTTGTACTGTCTCTGGAACCCTTGATGCACAATTGTATAATATTGTCATAATCCTCTTGATAAATATCACCCTTCACGATTAAATTTAATGTTTCTACCATTGGTCTTTCATTCCTTTGATCATCGTAGTTTTAAGAACTTTAGGGGGCAAATTTGGATAAGGAGATTTTCACAGATTATATAGAAAACATTCTACATATTCTTCAAGAGTCTCACTAGTCTTAGCTACCATATGGAAGATTTCATCCTTCAGTTCTCTAGTTTGGCAATAATCTTGGTATTTTTTTAGAAAGGTTGTTTTCATTTGATCCCAATGATTAATAGTACCTCCACCAAGCCCCATAAACTAATGCAGAGCTGCTCACTTCAGAGTAGAGGGGAATAGTTTTAGCTTCTAGGGGTTGGTACTATAATCATATCCCCTACATAAAACATTGAATTAGAAAAGAAATGCATCAGGATCCTCCAAAGTTAGCCCATGGAAGGTAGGAATATTCTGTCATGGAGTGGCTTTCATTGGATCATTGGTAGCTGTGTCAACAATAGGGTATTGTAATGTAGAGTTCTCAGGCTGTCACATATTATTGGCCATTTGGTAAAAAATATGCCAATATTCTTCATGGATTTATGGAGCTGGAGCTCTATTTCTAGGGGAACCAGAAGAGACTTTTAAAATGATTTTAACATCGCTACCTTGGTGATGAATACTTGGTGTCCTCTATCCAACTACTACTTCAAGAGATTTGGATTCTGATGAATTAATCTGTTCAGCACTACATGTTTGTCCTTCTCCTTCACAGAGGATGCAAGAATTCTCTCCTTGTAAAGGTACCAAACTAAAAATTTTCAATGTTCTGAAAACTCTATTCAGACCCTTTAGTCTTGCTGTGAATCTCACCCTCAGCTACAGATGGTGATCCTGCAGTCTGAAGGGTTACAATAGGATTTCTTGTAGAAATGATTCAAGGTCCTACTGATCACTGAGACTCAGGTTTCCTTATGATTTTTTCAATGAAGGTTGATCGTCCAAGGGGCACCGATCCCTTATATATTTCGGATCTGGGCAGAGGAATTAAATATTTTCCTACTCTTTTCTTCTTAGTCATTCACTTAGAAATTCAAACATTTATTTCTACTTTAATTCCTATGCAATTTTGGTAAAAAGCGGGTGAGGGAGGAAGCACTTTACTTACTCGGTAATACCTAGTTCTTTCATAGCATACAAACATAAAACATACATCACCTTTTGTGAAATGGAAACAATCTCCCTGGGAACGATGCCAAAATTTTGGGCACAAATAAGGTGTCTTTTAGAACTCTTAAATGCCTGACATTAGTTATCAACCTAGGTAAGTATTTTTGTTTCAAGAGTGTACACAATATGTGTAAGTGATGTAAATCGTTGAATCTACAGAGAGTAATGCTTTAAAATAACTTATTGATTTCAATAGAAGAGTAAACAAATCAAACCATAAACTACCAACTTGTAACTTCAAGGAAATTAAATTATTCAAAATCAAAACTCAATCTTAATCAGAATCACAATTCAATCTTAGTCGAAAGTTATAACTGCATTTACATCAATCGAGTGCACCGTAGTGATAATAGAGCTCTTTCAGTTGAATCTAGACTTCTGCATAAAAGTAATACATCTGATATAATCAATAAAAATCTAGCTTTCAATTAACAAGAAATTATTCTTATCTATCAATCAAATCAATCCACGCCATACATAAAGGAAGCCAATCAACAACAATAAGAATTAATCCATTGAATACACAAACTCAACACCAATGAAAGTAAATCAAGCTATAAAACAGAGTAATTAAAATTTGCAGTAAAAGAAAGGCAAATTATAAAATAGTGAAGAGCAGTGAAATCCACCAGTGTCTGCGCCCAAGCCACTAGTGATTACTCCTTGATTACTTCAGAATCTCGTAAATGAACAACAATGTGAATTATATATTACTCATCAAATCCAAATGTCATTACACCACGATGTCCTTTATAATAACTCTTTGTATATTAAAATTACATCTGAAGTAAAAGGTGAAAAGTTTTTTTTATTCTATTTGTCTTTCCCATCTTATAGTCAAAGAGGAAAAGAGATAAATGTGATTCCTCAAGATCATGAGATCCTGAGGATTCACAATTAAACGCTATTATCAGATAGTCTTCTATCTTGCACTAGTCCTCATGATTTGCTTATCGATTTGACTGCATAGGACGCACGTTTTTTTCTCTCCTTAGCCTTTGTTGTTCAATAGTTTGAACAACAACTGTTCCATTCACCAATTTCTGCATAATAAACAACGACAATTAGCTTTGACAGTCAAATCCCATCAAAAGTAGTTTCATTCATTTTATATCGAAATCTTATCAAAACCTTATTACATCATGGCACAAATGCATCAAAAGGAGGAAAGAGATAGTGTAATCAAGGGTAAATTTATACCTGTTGCACGACCCAACACCAACGATCGACATATTGCCTTGTCAGAGAAAATATCCACATTGTTCCAACTTATTAATGAGAAATTTTGGAAACAAACTATATATAAAATAAAACAATATGAATATAGAGGCCATGAAATTTAATATACCAACACAATATATATCCATGAAAACTATATCATGTGGATGGAACTTGTCCTAAGTCAAGACAAATATAAAATGAGCCATAGAGGTATTATAATGTGTTATTGTGTGTATTCATAATTTTATTGTAGTCAATAAAAAATCCATGAACCTTATAAATATGAGACACAACCATGACACTTAATATTTAAAAAAAGAGTCCATTTTAATATGCATGCTCTATGGGTACATAGGACCATTATTTTTCTTTAAAATATTAAATGAGAGAGAGAGATAGGGTTGAATCTATGTTGTTGGGCTCTATATAT
>APFE030252878.1:0-42338 GCA_000404065.3 Pinus taeda | reverse complement strand
TGATCAATTGGATCCAATTAGTAACTATGATGGAAGATTGCCAAGGAATAAAATAATGCTTGGTGTTCTTTTAAAAGAGTAGAAAAATTCAAAATTACTATCAACCCCTAGTTCCTTTTTAGACAACATATAAATATATATTCTTTCATTGTAAAAACCTCAAGAATTCATACTACTTTTAAGTTAAAAAAAAGTATTATATCTCTTACTCATTCTTTTTTTTTTTTTAACTGAAACGGGTGTATCTTTATTTGAATTGGTAGAGATTTGGACTTACGCCAATGCTGCCATCTTTACATTGCATCTAATTCTGTTCCAAATTTCCTGCTACAGAATCCTCATGGATTACATATGTGGATATAACTATCCCCGTTTATGAGAATTTGGCCTTTCCCAAGTGTACAACCCTTGTTAGCCAACATATCAGCTTCGCTATTCAGATTTCTGAGTATGTGGAAGCATTTGTAGGATTCAAAATCGCGTAGGACTTCCTTCAATCTGCTCAGCATTTTGTTAAGGCTTGCATTGATGAACAAGTTCTCCGAATTTAACTTTTTAATTATGAGCTCAGAATCTTCGAATACTTGGATTTCTTTGTCCCCTCTGTCTCTGGCAATTTGGCAGGCTTTAAGAAGGCTTAAAATCTCAGCTTGATTGTTTTATTTTTTCCCTATGCCCCAGGAGAATAAGTCCCTTTTGACTCCAGCCGGATCATAGATGACCCCACCTGCCCCAGCAGGCCCGGGGTTGCCTTTGGAGGCGCCATCAAAGAAGATCGAGGATATTTTTTGTTTCTTCCACCATTCTTGAAAGTCCTCTTCAGCTTCTCTTATTCTCCAGATTGGATTCATTGATTGGGGGGCAGTTAGCATCCTCCGGGAGGAGGGGGAGAGAAAATTAAACCACCTTTCTTCTTCGTGGAGCAGCAAAGGGTCTACAGAAAGGTACTGCTGTTGGGTAGCTTCCAGAAGGAGAGATTTCGCTTTTGCAGCTACAGCTAGGGGGGTTTGCTCTTTTCCGTTGAAGATCAGGTCGTTCCTGGCCAGCCAAGTCTGCCAGCAAATGAATTTGGGGATGGCAATCCAGATTTTCCTCCAAAAAGATTTGCTGGGGATTTTATGGGGGTAGCATTGATTCCAAACTTCGAAGAGATCGGCTACAGAGTTGTACGAGGGGGCAGTGATTTGGAACTCGTAGAGGATAAGGCGCCACACCTTTGTGACAAACTTACAGTCCATGAAGAGGTGCTTAGTTGTTTCTTCACTGTTTTTACAGAACTCTCATCTGTGAGGCCGAACAATGCCTCTTTTCATCGTATTGTCTCCGGTTAGCAATTTATTATGGGCCAACGTGCAAAAAAAGAAATTGACTTTTGGTAGAGCGAGGGGCTCCCATACTTTTTCCCAGAAATCCGGGTTTCTGCTATTGGTCTTTGTGGGTTGGAGAGCTTTGAAGGCTGCCGCTGAAGTGTAAGTCCCGGAGCAGCCCCAGCCCCATCTGTCCTTCGACCATCTGCTCACTAGAGCTGCTTCCTCTTGCAACTCATCCAGCACAATTTTCTGTTGGTTTAGGTGGCCTGGGATGCCATGGAAGTCCCAAACGGTCCATGCGCCATGACTGTCCCACTTGGAGAGATCGTAAACGTTGTTAATTCCAGCGTGCTCCAGCCACTATCTTAATTCATCGATTTCCTCATTTTCTGAAAGAGGAGCACTGTCCATAATTCGATCATGCCACAGTTTTATATGTTTGCCATTACCGAGGATTTTATAAACTCTGTCCTTAAAGAAATTCAGACTTTTATTACAGAGTTTCCACACCTAGGAGGCGTTAACTGTTTGGGATGCCTGAAGACTTCGAAGCGGAACCTTGTGTGCATACTTTGCCTTCAAAATTTCGCTGACAGGATGCTTTGGTTTCTCATATAGATTCCAGAGGATTTTTCCACCAAACGCCAGATTGACCAAGGATGGATCCCTGACTTGCAGTCCTCCTTCTGCATAAGGGCGTTTCACCTGGTCCCATTTCACAAGATGCATTTTATGGGTGTTCCCTTTCCCACCTTGCCAGAGGAAATCACAAATCAGTTTGGAGATGTGGTTTGTCGCCTGCTTTGGTGCTAGAAGGAAGGCAGCTTGGTAAATTGGTAATGCTGAGAGAACAGACTTGATCAACATGACCTTACCTCGGGAAGTGAGCCAATAACCACCCCATCTTGTGATCTTTGTCTTGATTTTGATGATGACTTCAGACCACAGATCTCTCTTGTTGCAGCCATTGATGATAGGGAGACCAAGGTATTTTATCATCTCCCATTGGGCTTGGCTATTGAAACCTAGGAGAGCAGAGATGCTTGTGAGTTCCTGTTGATCGATATTCCATCCATAAACTACACTTTTCCTTTCATTTATCGAGGCTCCCGAGACCTTGCAGTAACTTTTTAGGACTTCATCAAAAGCTTTGGAAATTCTGGGGGAGGCTCCTCCGAGTAGGAGAGAGTCATCTGCAAAAAGAGCATGATTCTGGGTAGGAGAGTGAATGGAAGGTTTAAGGCCAGGGAGAGAGCCTGTCGCTTTTTCTGCTGAGAGTTTTCTGCTGAGAGAATCCGCCATCAAAATATAAAGGAAGGGAGAGAGGGGGCATCCCTGCCTAAGGCCTCTCTGGGCATGGAAAAAGGAGGTGGGGCAGCCATTTACTAGGGGGGCTATCCAAGGGGAGTCAGTGCAGGCTTTGATAAGAGCAACAAATTGAGGGGAGAAACCAAAGGTAAGGAGAATTTTGTAAAGGAAGGCCCGATTGACTCAGTCAAAGGCATTGGCCATGTCAAGTTTGATCAGCATCCCTTTTTCTTTCTGTTTCTGGCTTGAATGAATGATCTCCTGGACTTGAATGACATTGTCCAGGATATGCCTACCTTCAATGAAACCGCCTTGATTGCTGGAGATATGTCTGTTGAGGAAAGGCTTTATCCTATTTGCAAGGAGCTTTGCAAGGATTTTGTAAGAGGCGTTGCACAACGATATTGGCCTAAATCTGGCAAAGGTTTCAGGATTTGATTCTTTAGGAATTAGGGCCAGGTATGTGGAGTTGGTTCCTCCCCCTACCTTGGCTTTATTCCTGAATCCTTTGATCATCTTTAGGAGATCTGTTTTAATAATGTCCCAGCACATTTTGTAGAAATGGATGGTAAAACCATCGGGCACAGGGGCCTTATCTGAGTCCATAGACCAGATCACTTTTATAACTTCTTCTTCCATGAAGGGTCTGTTGAAATCGGAGTTGTCTTCAGGTCTGATCAGAGGGGGAATATTGGAAAGGAAGTCTGCCACATCCTCCTCATTACCTTGGATTCTAGCCTTGAAAAGCTGACTGAAGTGGTTTACAGCTGCTTCTTTGATCTGACTGAACCCTTTACAGGTCTTCCCTTCAGCTGTTGTTATTTCAGAGATGTGATTTCTGCAAAGTCTAGCCCTATATTGGCGATGGAAGAAGGTAGTATTCCTATCACCCGCCTTCAACCACAGGCTTCTAGACTTGATTCTCCAATACTCCTCCTCTAACCGAAAGGATTGAAAGGTCGAACATTGGATTTTTACTTCTTTATCCAGCAATGCTGGAGTGACATCTCTGTTATCCATATCTGTTTGCAGCTCCTCAAGGGTCTGCACAATTTATTTTCGACGACTAGTTGGATTTGGGGCAGGTTTTTTGATCCACTCCTTCAGAGCGTACTTAGTGGCTTTGAGTTTTTGCTCCCACACATAGCTGGCGGACCCTCAGAAGGATTTGCTCCAAGATGCTTTAACTGTGTCAAAAAAACCTTCTCTTTCTGTCCATTGAGGGCTGAAGCGAAAAGGGATGGGGCCCAAATCATCTTTGTCTTCTAGAGAGAGTTGGATGGGCTTATGGTCTGAAGTGAGTTTGGGAAGGATTTTGGTGGTAATGATCTTCTTGGTTGTCATCAGGGTACCCTGTACCAAGAATCAATCCAGACGAGCTGAGATGTGATCCCCTCCCACTCTGCTATTAGTCCAAGTGAAGAGCCCTTTCGCTGGAATGAAATTAGTGAGGTCCCAATCCTGAATGAGGCCTTCGACCATAGGAAATAAGGGGTCTCTGCTGTGCGTGCCTCCCCTTTTTTCCTTGTATTTTAAAACAATATTTAAATCTCCAGCCAAAATGATATTTTTGGGGGAGTGTTGCTCAAGGTAGGCTATGAGGGAGGTCCAGCAGTCTCTTTTTTCTGAGTATAAAACAGCGACATATAGATTGAAAAGGGAGTAGGATAACTTACTTGGATTGTGTATTAACTCTGTGAAGATCCAGTGTTGCGTTTCTTGAGAATTTTTCAGCTGGAAGAGATCCTCTGACCAGAGAGCTGCGAGACCTCCGGAAGAGCCTCTTGAGCTAACTGATTTTCCTACATTTTTCTTCCATTTCTTTTGACTGATGTCCAAGAGGGCTGTCCCCTCTATCTTTGTCTCTTGGAGCAAGAGGATGTCTGAGGGCCCCATCTTGAGGAGATCATTAATCGCTTCAGCTTTTGAGGGATTACCCAATCCTCTGTAGTTCCAAGAGACAAGACGCATTATTTACCTAGGAAGTGAAGGGAGCCTCCCTTAGGAGGCCTGGTCCTTGTATTTCTTCCGATAGACATCTCAATGGTAGGCTGGCTTCCTTGAGTTTTTAGCCTTTCGGCCTCCTCTTCCCTTTCTTCTCTGCGAGATTTCCTGCCAACTTTTTTGGTGGGTTGCTCGAAGGTCTCATCCTCCGATGACCCTGAACTGTCAATAGGCTTTTTCCTTGTGACGTCTGCATATGAGGGGTTTGAAGGGCTTCCTTGGGTGGCCTCAGGAGGTGTATTTTCCCCTCTAGCTTGAACATTGGTGGGAGATCCAGGCTGTTCCAGAGTTTCCTGATTTGTTGTAGTTTCCGTTTTCTGACTGTTTTCGATGCCATTTGGATTTTTGCCTTGGGTGAGGTTGGAACTGCTTGGAGCCTCTTTCAGGGGGCCTTTCCCGGTGCCCTTCCTATTGGGTTTTTGGACTTGAGTCCACTGCTCTCCATTTTGGATCTCTGGAGGATCTTCTGCCTTTTTCTTACAGTGTTTGGCAAAATGTTCGTAGCCATGACAATGTCTACATTTGAATGGGATCTGTTCGTAGTCCAGCTCTTGGACATGGGTCCATCCTGCAACTGTGAGCTTGATGGCTTCCGGTAAGCCCTCCTCTAGGTCTACTTCGATGCAAATGCGGGCACAGGAGTATTGGTATTTCCTTGTGGCTTGATCGATATACTTGCCTAAGGCGTTGCCTATGATCTAGAGGGACTTAGGATTCCAGCAATGAAAAGGAAGATGGGGGAGGCGAACCCAGACCGGCACGGCCGTAGGAAAGTCCTGAGCTGGATCAAAATCAGGCGAGCATTTATTGAGGTATAGACCTTGCGGCCCCATGAAGTAAGGGCCATTCCTGAAAATCAAGCTTTTGTCCTCTACACTTTCGAAGACAAAGACGAAGAATCCTTTGCCAACGAAATAGCTTTTAACTCCCTCTTTGATAAGCGACTTCCAGTTCCTTTGAGTCCACTCCTCCACCGATTTGGGAGAGGGCCAGAGGCCCGTAAACTGGCCAATGAGGCCGCGCTCAGCCAGGTTTAGAGCAGCTTTATAGGTTTCTTCCTCCTAGAGAGCAACCGAGGGGATGGTGTCCATCTTCTTCACGAATTTCTGCTAGCTCACTGAGGGAGGGCACTTATTGCATTGAGCGATCATTTCTTTGAAGGCAGACACCTCCGGGGGGGAGGCAGATCCGAGCCCCCAGAGGGCTCCATGGCTATGCACAGCAGCAGTAGCAGAGGCAAGGCACAGTGGCCCTGGGGGCGCGCGAGAGCACGGAATCCCTAGCCCAGTTGATCACAATGATTCCTTCACGGGCAGAGCGCTCAGAACAGAGTCAGATTCAGTTTGGTCATTCTTACTCATTCGTTTTAATGAATGAGAAGAATATAAGATGGATATTACAACTTCCATGTTTTCTTTTCAACCAAGTTTTTAAATTCTTTAAAATACTCAAAATCATCACTTTTATTTATGATAAAATAAACCCATGTATATGTTTTTCTATCATCAATAATATCAAGAAATTGTATGATCCACCATGTGACCTTCCTTGCATGGGACCTAACACATTTGTATGCATAAGTTCAAGAACACCTTTTCTTTTATCTGTATGAGTAAGAAATTATTCCATGTGTTTCTTACCTAGTGGGAATCCTTCACATGTGGTATTCTCATTCTTATGCAATGTAATTCTTTCCACCATTCTTTTTTTTTCTATGTAGTAACAAATCATGATAATTAGTATGGGCATATAGTTTATGTCATAAAAATTTTGTTGTCATGGTTGTAGATGACAATGCTTGGTGACCCTCCTTTGTTACACCAAGCTTGTATAATCCTCCAATTTTGACTCCTCTTCCATTAATTATGTAAATGGTCCTATATATCTTTGAAAATGTATTACGACTTTTCATATTAACTTCTCCTTTATATTGGGCACATACATTACATTTGGAATTTTTTAACACATTTGGTAATCTCACATATACATCACCATATTATTTAATTTCATGTTATAAATTATCCCCAAGATAGGTATTAACACCTTTACTTGTTTCATGATAATTTTCAAATAAGCATTTATTACAAGAGATATGCATGAAGGTACCAAAATAAATAAATCAGGAATTTAAGTCAGCTATTTTAGTGAAAAAGGTAGTTTCAAAAATAAATAATCCAATATTTTTCAAGTCATTATTCATTGTTTTTCCTTTATCAGCAAAATGACCAATATCCATTATGTTTCTATGTTTGGACAGATCATACATGTTTTTTCAGATAGTCTCTAGAATAGTGTTCAAACATGCCATGGTAAATCAAGCATCATTCCTCTTAAAATTAACATCAACATTTTTTAGTGTCATAAACTAATGTAGATTTACATATGGTGACTTACCTCCATCATCATTTTTGCATGGATTTCCTCTAGATGAATGTTTTCCCTTTGCTAACAATGCCACATATGATTATGAGATCTTCATCTATGATTTTTCCTTTATTCTTCCTCTTGCAGAAGAATTATAATGAGTTTTTCAAATGTAGGAGTCATTTCTCGAGATGTTATTCCTGTAATAAACACATGACATACATATAACATACTACTTAATGTTACAGTTTCCAAATTTGTGTTTGAGATCTTTTCAATATCACCTAGTATGACTTTTAAGTCTTTAATTATATAAATAAAGTTATTTATATTCTCATTTGCCTCCATAAATTTACTTTTTAAGAAAAAATTGTTTTTATTAGATATTTCATACAAACCTTTAAGGGTATTCCGTGTCTCCTTAGATGTCTTGCAATCACTAATACACACAATAATATTGCCCTTCACGAACATCTTAAGAACTTTTTCTTTTCTTCCATGAGGCTCCCAATCCCAAACTAATTTTATCGAGGCTTTAGGTTTGGATTCACATCCAAATGCAATGGGACAAAAATTTTCCCCTTCCATCAAGATGTAGACCTTGAACATTTAATTCACATAAATGGACCCATACCGATTGTTTTATTCAATTAGTTATGAATAAGATAGGAAATTTTCCATTGATAATAAAATGTATTCCCATAACTTCAAATAGATCAACAAATTTGAATTGAAAATACCCTTAAATTTTTAATGATTATACCCTTAAATTCACTCTTACTATTACCTTAAGCTCTTGATTGTGCTTCACCTTCTAGTTGCACCTCTAGCAGGAAGCTAGCTTCTCATCACAATAATGACTTCTCTTTCTACTAGTAGATACGTTCCTAGTTCATATTTTCCATGGAATATATTCAACATAGATAACATATATTTTACTTTGAAATGCCAACATGATCTCTATGTATCTCATACCCAAATTATTTCAAGAAGGCATCCAAAAAACTCACCAATTCATTCTTATGAGAAATAAATTTATGAAACAACTCCTTGACTGCACATGGTTCCCTAAATAAAACTTTTGGCTAACATGTGAGACTAATTCTCGCATAGAAGTTATAGTGCGGCATAAAATTGTTGGCTCTCTCCTCCAACACTATTTCATATCGATGACTCCATCCCATGTCCTTCTCAACAATTTTAGTGACACTTAGGTGTACAACTTATGGAATTAAATGTCGCTAAATTCACCATAATCTCACATGGCTCCAGGCCGAGATAGAAAAACAATTAAAAATGATAGGTAAGATGTTGCTCACAATGAGATGCTTCCCACAGTCTCTTATTCATTTAATCAACAAACACCTGCATTTATAAGAATAAAATATGGTTCATTTATTTCAATAAACTTATGAATAATAAGGTTTGAAAGCTAATTATAAATTAAGTCCATTTAGCAACACTTTAACAATATACATTAACGATTTCTTCATTAATTATCTAACAATTAGCTCCTTATAAGAAAATATACATAAAAAATTCAGTCAATATTTGTGTACAAGGTGTATTAATTGTTGTTTGTACTCTAATATGGTTTTGAGACATTTTTTAGTGAATCTAAATTTTCTATTAATCTGTGTCATTGATACATTGTGAATAGATTTTAACCAAAATAATTCAGCCATCATTCTTAAAAAATGTATTGGCTAGAAGATAATAACATAAGGACATAGTCATCCACAAAATTAAATTAGCCAAACACATACAAATAAACCAAAAGTACCAGAAAGTCCTGGGAACCAAAATACATCCAATTTTCATCCCTAATCTAAGATGTTTCTTCCACCCCTATGCATTTGACCACGTTGTCATTGCATAGCCTTCATGGTATTACTTTGACTATACCAAACCAATGCCTAACACCTCTATTCCATTTCTTCCAAAATTTTGACACCTTGCTAGTGTGCCCAAGTTTAATGTAAACATAAGAATGTAGGATAGTAGGAGAGGGTCTGTTGCAAAATTTCGCTCCCTTGACCGACTTTCTAGCACTAAGACAACTAGCACCCACACCCAATTTGAAAGGTATAAAACATCGAATCCTACTCTCCACCACTCTAGTCCCCAAGGAACTGCAATAACCAACAAATGAAGGAATAATATGGTATATATCAACCCAAACCACCCATAGTTTCACAAAAACAAAGCCCCTTTGAGATGGAAAGACACAATTGATGGACTGAGACAGTGATAACTATTACAAAGGAGCTACAAATTCCATAAGTCTTATGCACAAACTCTAATGACAATACATGAAAGGGGTTTAGTGCTTTCTTCCCAATACCATCTACAAAGGAAAGTGTAATGGTTGAGGACCACATTGTTTCCATAACAGAATAACAAACATACCCTCTGACAAAGAAATTGTGAAATAATTTGATAACAAAGAGGAGGCAAATTACCTGAGAATTGGAAAAAGATAAAATCTCTAGTGAAGGCGCCTTAGTTTCTTGGCCTACGCATTATCTCTCCCTTTGAGCATTAAAGGCTTCACCTAATTACTGCACAAACATCGATGAGCTTGGGTACCAAACATTTTCACTGCGAATCATTGTAAAGGAAAATCCAAAAAACTCACAAGCTAGGAAAAATTCCAGTACTCCTTAGCACATATTGGATGGCAAGGGATGGCAAAGGAAAAATGCCACCCTATGCACACAAATAATCTATTATGTCTGTCAACCTGACGCCCATCACCATGCGCAACAAACAATGTTTTGAAGGATCACAACTATCTATTGTAATTTGTAAGGTTTCTAAAACCATCTCGTCTTGTCAGTCCTTAGAGAATTCTATCACACACATCATTAATTCACTCAACGCGTGAGCTAGGGAGCTAATGTTGCAACCTGTCCACTATTATCCTCTTTTGTCACCCCATAAGGGATTTGTGTTATAGATTTCAATTTTAATTTAGATAAGTGAATATAATAGTAATGTTGAGAAAAATACTAAGAAGGCAGGGGTGAATCAGTATTTAAAAATAACTTAAAATTTTATTTTCTTACTTAAATTTATGTATGAGACCTTACTAAAAGAAACTTGAATGTGTAAGCGATTATCATGTAGACAGGTAGCATATATCCAGTAAAATTACTTTTTAGTTAATTCAGCATTTGTTTAAATTTAAATAGTGTATCAATACCTCATTAAGCATTAATGAAATAGTAACCATGTGTATGAAATAGTAACCATGTGTATTAAGAAAAAAATGAACCATTACTCATAAGCAACAGACATTTACACTAGTATTTGTAGGTGGAAACCCAATGTGGGAAAAAACCACCGCTATTGTTGTCTGTGTCTTATTAAGAAAAACTTCTTACAATCTTATACTCCCACAAACAAATACCATCTCGCAGGAAACCACCTACAGAAGGCTACAACCTTCTATCATTTTCCAGCACCCACTGGAAGGGAGCTCCAACCCACTACACTACCATGGACAACATTCAATAAATTTTCACATTGGATCCACATGAAAGAAAACATTAAATTTGTAGGGCATGTTTCATCAAATTTTTAGACTGGACTTGATATCCCAATACCAAATATCAAAACTGAAACCAATCTTTGAACCAACTGAGACCCAAATCAATCAACTTATTTTCAAACAACCAAAGTAGTTAGATCATTGTAATGAGAATACCAATACTGAACCCAAACATTGCATCAACTCGTTGAACCAATTGAAAACCATGATCAATAAAATGTCAAAATATATACACTACTTTATTTTAGCAAACCAACATGTATGTTTGACTTCCTCGAAGTAGAACTGTGTACAGATCTCAAAGCATTCAACCTTAAACCTAAATCATTGTCATTATGAAATAAATACTGAGTTAAACCTTGAAATATTGAATCATTCTCAAACTATCAAAAACCATCACACGTCTTCACTCACATATAGCTAGAAGCATCATCACTTCTCCAATCAATCAACTCAACTTCAAACATAACAGTTAAACTCAGATTATTATGTAAGACTTCGTTGACAAACAAGAAAAACACCGCAAGATTGATTAGACTGATCAAATACCATTTTCAGCAAAAACCTAGCTTATATATGTGCCTTCAACAAAGCATTTCTTCATGTATACGTGCTTTTTCAATAATGAAACTCATGTACAGATCTGAATAGATACGCAACTTACTAGTGTTAAATCCATGTGTGTACATTCCTTTTAGGTTATCGAACCCACATATACATCTGCAATTACTCACATAAAACCTTTGCGATATAATAGAACTTCAACATACCCAGATCTTAATAAAAACAAAATAATCACACATCAAAACATTATCATCACAAATCAAATCAACCCATAATTAATATCGTCATTTCAGATCTATTGGATCTGATCTATCAACAAATTCTCGGGTGTATACATAATTTTAGATCAAACAAATCAATCATAGCCCATCACATGCACAGTTGCTTCATAAGCTAACTATACATGAACTATTCATCACATGCACATACAAACACTTTGATCTTCATCTTCTTGTATTGCTTAGCCCTTTGACAGTAACGTAGGTCAAAACCATACCAGTGCTAATGGGATTTTTGGATGGGATCAAATATCCATTGTTGGGCTCAATACCATGGGTCAATACTATGGTAATGACCCTTGGTATTTAGAATACCATGGTGCATAAACTGTATGTGTCTTTCCTTCTTCATACCCACATATGTACATGACTTTTCTTTACAGAACCCATGCATACTTCTTGAAACTTCATCTTTATCATTCCTATCTCTTTGAGTTGCTATTCCTTTGACCAAACTCTCTGTCACATGTAGATGCATTTTGTCTACACCTTCATCAAGTACGTTGCGAGCAAGAGACAACACATCAAGTAGGTTGGCATCATGAACAACACAATAGTCATAATGCCAACACGTTTAATCCATCTTTTTTAACTTTTGTAGTTAAGTTAATAATTAAATAATTTTTTTTTAAAAAAAAATTTATGTTTAATTTTTAACCTTTTAAATATATATATATAATATATATATATATCTATATATATATATAATATATATAATATATATATATATATATATATATATATATATATTATATATTAAAATTAAATGAATAAAATGGAATTTTACTTTGTTTAGGCAAATAGATTTAAGGTGATATAATTAAAATTTCAATTTTAATTTAGTATATCCATAAAAACAAATAAATTTATTATTTTTGATGTACATTATAATATTAGCAATTAAAATATAAAAAAATTGAGTGATAAAAATAATAAATCATAATATGTATAGTTAAGTTGATTGTGCTCGTGCAATGTAAGAAAGTTTGTCAACATTTTTACATATCATTTACCGATGTTGAATTTATATTAATATCTTCAATTTAGGCAACCTAAAATATTTGTAAACATTTCTCAATGAAATAATGATAAAATGTTAAAAATAATATAGAACCCAGTATGAGGTAGATTTTGCACTCTCCCTAAAATGTTAAAAGTAATAAAATAATAAAATTCAAAATTTTATGTTGTAATTTTTTTTATTCATAAAATTATGAATAATTTTATAGTTAAAAGAAAATTATAATATACATGTCACATTAATATATATAACATATCAATAGTAGTTATAATTTAAGATCCATTTACCTTATAGATTAAAATAATGATTATCTAATCATATGTAGATTTAATTAATAAGCACATAAAAACATTAATACTTACAATATAATAATATTTTTAACCACGGATATTGATTCCCACTTTCCCATGTATATTATTATCTTGTAAATAGATTTCGTTACACTACCATGTCTCAATACCTTCGCTCACCAATACTACAGGCCCAAAAACCATCTAGCTTTTAACAATCAAAATATTTTATAATTACTTTCAAAATAAATCTAAACACTCTTTCACATTAAATAGTACAAGATATAAATAATAGTTATAAATTAAGATCCATTTTACTATATACATTAAAATAATAATTTTGTAATCATATTTAACTTTCATTAATAAGCACATAAAAACTTAATACTTACAATATAATAAGATTTTTAATCATGGATATTCACCCTCATTTTCCAATAGATTTTATTAACTCGTAAATAGGCTTTGTTATAATATTGTGTGCTAATACTATGGCTCATCAATACCGTATGCCCAAAAGCCATGTTTCATTTCTCAATCAAAATCTGTTATATTTTTTAATTTAATTTTATTACATTTTTTCAAGAAGTGGCACTCTCCAGCATAAATTGGAAGAGATGTTGTGATGTGCATGTTAATTATGTTGTCAAAACTTTTTTAATTTGTTAAATTACATAAAAATTAAATAAAATTAAAAAAATAAAATTATTAGATAAGATATTTCAGGTATGCAGAATACAAAAAAATTAATAAATTAAATTTAAAATTAATATAAAAAATAATAAAATTATTAATTATTAATTATTAATTATTAATAGTTAAACTAGCTTAGATCCATTTTAACTATGGATATATCAAGCTCCGAGGGATAAATCTCTCCAGGTGCAATGCACTGAAAAAGAGGTTTGCACCTCCAGAGATGGGATCAAATCTTTTGAGTTGCGAAACTTTCCTCCAATTTTGCATTCAAAAAAGAGGTTTGCACCTTTGGAGATATGATCCTCTGGTGCTTGATAGAGCGAGAGTTAATTATGGATCTAGGATGTAAAATAATAAAAAATAAAAAATATTATTTATTGTTATTTAAATATTATTTTTGAAAATACTTATAGGTTGATAGGCATGTTTATTTTGGAATATATTTTTTTATAATTTTACTTTAATGATGAATAATTGTTAGGCGGATTGTAAGAATTTAACGTGAAGAATATATTCTTACTAATATATAAAAATCAAAGCTTGATATTTATTTCCAAATGAGTTATGGCATAGGTTTGCACCTGGAGAGATTTGATCCCTCTAGGATCTTGTTAAGATGGACCTAAGCTAGTTTAATTTTTAGAAATAAAAAATTATAATTAATAATTTTATTAATTTTTATTTAATTCTTATTTTTTCCTAATTGGCTTAGCCAAAAATGTTTTAACTAATTATTTTCATTATTATTACTAGTATTAGTATTAGTATTAATTACGTAATTTAACCTAGTCAAAATGTTTTGATAACATAACATAAAAGGACATTACAACATCGCTTCCAAATCGTGCTCCAGAGTGTCTCTTTATGCAACAATGCAATAAAATTAAATTAAAAAAAAAATATAAAATATTTTTGATTACAGATGAAAGATGGTTCTTGGCATATGGTAATTGATGAGCCATACTATTAGCCCACACTACTATAACAAACCCTATTTACAAGTTAATAAAATCCATGAGAAAATGAAGGTGAATATCCATGATTAAAAATGTGAGTATATTGTAATTATTAAGTTTTCATGTGCTTATTAATGAATGTTAAATATGGTTACAAAATTATGATTGTAATTTATAGGGTGAAATGGATCTTCATTTATAGCTATTATTTATATCTTATATAATTGAAGGTGATAGAGGGTTTATTATTATTATTATTCCCTTGTTTGTGTTGTTTGTGGGACAAGGGACCCACCCCAAATTGAACTTCTTAAGAGGAAACACATGCTCTTGACTATTAGGCCCACTCATAACCTATATAATTTAAAGGGATAGAGGGTTATTATTATTATTATTGTCTCTTGTTTGTGGGACCTGAAATTTAGGGAGGAAACACATGCTTTTAACCATTAGAGAAACTCAAGGTGTACATCCCAAAATTGACTACTAAGTCTATAAAGGCATACATACCCTAACCCCTGGTTTTGAACATGTGACCTCTTAGGAGGAAACACATGCTCTTAACCACTAGGTTCACTTACACTGTACAAAATATATATATCTCGAAAGTAATTATAAAATATTTTGATTGTGAAATGACAACTGGTTTTTGGGCATGTGGTATTGGTGAGCTATGGTATTGGCCCATGGTATTCTAAGAAAGCCTATTTACAAGATAATAATATCTATGTTAAAGCGGGCATGACTATCCATGCCTAAAAATACAATTATATTGTAAGTTTATTGTAAGTATTAATGTTTCTATGTGCTTATTAATTAAATTTACATATAGTTAGATAATCATTATTTTAATTTATAAGGTAAATGTATCTTAGCTTATAGCTACTATGTATATGGTATCTATTTTAATGTGATATGTATATTAAGATTTCCTTTTATTTAATGAATTTTATTATTTTTAATACTTTTCATTCCACTGCATTCAAGACTAAGTTTTATATTATTTTGAACATTTTACCATTATTTAGTTGAGCAATGTTTACAAATCTTTTACCTTTTATAAATTTAAGGTGGTAGAGTTTTAGTTGAGCAATGTTTACAAATATTTGACCTTTTGTTAATTGAACATATTAATATAAATTCAACATATTGAGCTTGAGTGTAAAAATACTAACAAACTTTCTTACATTACCCCACATATCTACCTCATACTCCTTTGTAGAGCTTCTCTCCAAAATCTCTATGTTTAATATTTATTTTACATTATTTAAAAAAAAAATACATGTTTATTTATATTTATCATTAATTAATTATATTATTATAATATAAATATAATTTAGATAATTTTTATAATTTTTGTAACTTCACTTTCATATTTATTACAGATTTATCCACGCAAATTAGTTTAGCTTCCAAAAAAATACTATTATTGTTTACCGTGACATCTTGTAGCCTAATGGCTGGTTCAAATTGGTGATAAAGATGTAATAGTTTATTGGTTGATTCCAATTACTCGATTAGAGTGAGACGTTTTTCTATTACTATCATTTTTGTTCATTTGTAAAATAATGGAATTGAATTATTACGAGGAAACAATAATATTAATATAAAATTTCTGGATCAAATTGGTCATAGAGATGTAATAGTTCATTGGTTGATTCCCATTACTCGATCAGAGAGCCTTTTGTATTATTATCAATTTTGTTTATTTGTAAAAAAATGGAATTGAATTATTACGACGAAACAACAATAGCAATATAAAATTTTAAATTTTATCAAATTTAACACGCAAAGTAGATCTCAAATTAGTTTCTTTTTATTAGAATATGAACAACGGATATCGTCCCGGACGTCTTTCTCCGGCCAATGCTTTCGTAAGATGTCACATGAAACGCTGGAAACAGTAACAAATAAATTAATAATTTGTTATGGAAATGAAAAGTTAAAATAATAGTAACATTGGTTTTGGTTTTGTTGTTTTTTTATCCGAGAGAATCAGTGGTTGGATTGGACTTGTATTCCGTTCATACGTTGTTAATTTGAATCACTACTACTATAATTTTTTACATGAAATTACACCTATTTTATAGTGCGCATGGAAAATAATATATTGGACAGAGTTTGTACTCATGTAACAGGCTATAACCTCTAAATTAACCTATAACTTGTAACTACGCCCATACTCGTGTGTATATATCTTTTCAGAAGAAAAATCAAATTTTATATTGATGTGTAAACATTTACATATTTTCGATTTATAAGGTAAACCGTGAACTAGAAATATATAGCAAAAGACATTGCACACCAACAAGCCAAACCTTAATTCATACGTGCATATATTAAGAAAGAAGATCAAACCTATAGGCAGATAGGTTGGATTTTATATCATATAATTATATATTATATATCTCGTCATAAAGCTCCGTGTGTAATATATACATACATATGTCAGTAAATTAAAAGATTTAAACTCAATTTCTCATCCTAACGCCCCGCGAAGCGTAACAGCCAACCATAAAATGGAAATATTTACATTTCTTAAATAGGAACCCTTGTTCCAATTCTATCCGTATTTTAAAACGGTGGAAAACCGTAAATAATTTTTTATGGAAATCAAAATTTAAAAATAATAGTAATATTGGTTTTAGTTTTGTTGCTTTTTTATTTGAGAGGAATGGTTGGATTGCACTTGTATTCAGCTTATATGATGTTAATTTTTATCACTATTACTGTATGGTTTTACATCAAAATTATATTTATTTTATAGTGTACATGGAAAATAATATATTGGACAGAATTTGTATTCCTATAATAAGTTTTTCGCTAATTTTTAAATTAACTAATATATTATAACTTCTAAATAAATCTATAGTTATAAATATAGCGTGTATATATATATTATTTATGTAAATTAAAAGATTTAAAAAAAATAATATTAAAAAATTGATTATGGTCAATTATGTTTTATAGAATTAAATATGGTCAATTTTGGGTTTTTAGTATTAATTTCAATGATGAACCATGGTCTATTGTCCCAATATGAAAATTAACCATGGTCCGACATGAAAGTGTGATAAGGATTGTCTCATCATAAAAATGAACCATAGTCAATCATGTTTCTTTTAGTGTTTATAATATTTATTTTAGGGTTTATATAAGTTAAGTTTATAAGATTATTCCCTTGGGTTTAATTTTATTTCCTTGGGATCACAATCAATTGGGGTTTTAATATTAATCCCTTAGGTTTGTTATTCCCTTGAGTTTATAATATCAATCCATTGGGTTTATAACATTAATCATGGTAAACCATGGTCAATCATAGCAAACCATGGTCAACCATGGTCCAATGTTGTGTTGTGACAAAGATTGTCTTGATATAAAAGTCAATCATGGTGAACCATGTTTAACCATGGTCCAACATTTCATTCTGACAAGGATTGTCTCTATACGGAAATCAACCATGGTCAACCGTGTTTATTTTAGGTTTTATAATATTTATGTTCGAGTTTATATACCTTGGGTTTATAATTTTTATCCATTAAGCTTATTATTCCCTTGGATTTATAATATCAATCCCTTGGGTTTATTGATCTAAGGGTTCATGTTCCTAGTGTTTAATATTATTAAGCAATGGTTAACCATAATCAACCATGCTCAACCATGGTCTAGTCTAGCATTGTGTCAAGAATTGTCTCAATACCAAAATCAATGGTGCTCAACCATGTTTATTTTCGTTGTTTTAATATTTATCTTAATGCTTTTATACCTTGGGTTTATAGTATTAGTCCCTTGGCTTTAATATTATTGCCTTGGCTTTAATGTTATTCCCTTGCGTTCATAATCCCTTGTGATTTTATTATTAATCCCTTGGATTTATTATTCCTTTGGGTTTATAACATAAATCTCTTGGTTTATCATTCCCTTAGGTTTATAATATCAATCATGGTCAACCATGATCAACCATGGTCAATCATGGAGTTTTAGTATTAATCAGTTGGGTTCATAATATCAAGCCCTTCTATTTATAGTATCAACAATGGTCAACCATGGTTTACCGTGGTGGGATGTCACATTATGAAAACATTTATCTCCATATAAAATCCATGGACAATCATGGTCAACCATGGTCAATATTGGCTTTTTAGTATTAAGCCCAATGGTTTGTTATTCATTTCGATCAAACATGGTGAATCATATTCAACTATACTCAACCATGGTCAAACGTCGTTTTGTGACAAAAATTGTTTCAATATGAAAATCAACCATGGTTGAATCAATGTGACAAAGAATAATTATTAATTATTAGCATTATTAATTATTATTATGTAAAATTGAATTAATCATTATTATTTATTTAATTAATTAATATTCATATTATTATTATTTAATATATTTATTTAAAAATATTATTTTTAGTTAACAATAATTAACTATTATTATTTTATTTATAAAATAAAATAGAAATATTATATATATTATATAATATAATTATATATATTATATTCTAAAACATATTAAAATTATTTATTTATTGACAAAATAAGTATGATAATTTACATTTTTAAAAAATGAATAATAATTTCTTATGTTCAGATTTTCTTACGTATTTTTTTTTAATAGTAGTTATTATTATTATTATTATTATTATTATTATTTGAATTAATAACCAGAGAACCCACAGTAAGAGTATTTTTATGCCAACGTTTCAAATCCCAACTGGGATCCGTCATCAGGACTTTAAGAATAATGATACAAGATGAGCTGCAATAGGGAAATAAATACTTATTGAGGTTAAATTTGGAACAATACACTGTCGGCTTTATTAATTTATTAATTTTATTTTATTAATAATTCATTAAATAAATTATTAATTTATTAATTAATTAAATTATTTATTATTTTATTTTATTACTCTTATAATTTTAATTCTATTAATTTGATTAGAATAAATAAAATTGTTAAATAATAATTCTAATTAATTAAAAATAAATTATTAATTTATGAATTAATGAAATTAATAAGTTAATTAATTTATTGATTTAATTTTAATAATTTTTAATTATATTAATTATTAATTTTGATATCTTATTATAACTTATTAACTTATTAATATGAATTTATTAATTTTATTAATATGTTTTATTAATTAATAATTTATTGAGTAAATTAATAACCTTAATAATTAATTAATTATTAATATAAAATTATGATTAATTAATTAACGAGATAAATTAATAAATAATGAGTATGTATAACTACATTTGTTAATTATGAATTTTATTAATAATGGATAAATATAACTAATAAAATATAATATATATATATATATATAATAAATATATATATATATATAATATATATCTCGTTTATTAATTAATATTAATTAAAAATTAATTTATAACCATTTTATTCATTAATGGGATATTTAATATATATTAATTAGAAAATATCCATATTTATTAATATAATCTCCTCAATTACTAATAAGACTATTAATTAGTATATATACCCTAATATACTAATATTATGAAATAATAACCCTAATAATTAGTTAATTAATTAATTAATTATGATGACTATAATTAATTAATGGGAAAATTTATACTTGCTTAATATATAAAAATCCCCATTTATTAATTATAATTAATTAATATGATGGTTAAAATATTAGAAATTCCTATATTATGATGAGATTTAGGGTTAGTTATTAAAATAGGGTTATTAGGGATTTTTACCTGCTTACCTGTTATACCTGGGGTTAGTTTGTGATCTTGCTTCCTTGATCAAGGGAAGCCAACTCTTGCTAATCTCCATAATGTTATCTCTATTTAGATTATGAGGATGCTTGATAATTTCAAGCGCTTCTCTGATCTTCCGTCTCTGCTGCTGCTCCTCCCTTGCGATAATCGATGCGCTTTCGAGGCATATATGGTGCTTAGTCTTAACGGAGTGCTCAGCCAAGGCTGAAGTACGAGATCTTTCATTCTTAATATCAGCACCATGTTCTTTGAGCCTTGTCTGGAGGGAGCGACGTATTTCACCAATGTAGCTTTTTCCGCATGAACAATCTATTTTGTAGACTCCTTTGAGTTGAAGTTTGTCAACATCATCTTTTACAGACCTCAAACCTTGCCTAATGGTTCCAGGGGCTGAGAAATGCGTGATGATGTTTTTCTTCCTTAGGATTTTAGCAATTTTATCTGTAACTCCATGGATATAAGGTAGAAAAACTTTACCACTCTGAGGCTGGT
This sequence comes from Pinus taeda, assembly GCA_000404065.3. NCBI lineage: Eukaryota > Viridiplantae > Streptophyta > Pinopsida > Pinales > Pinaceae > Pinus > Pinus taeda. Next base: position 21,740 of record APFE030252878.1, on the reverse strand, counting down.
CTTGAGCCTTAGGTTTGTGAGATAGTAACTTTCTTTCAGATTTTTCTATGGCTCTTTTAATCTCTTGTTCCTTGTAACCTATGCTCTTAAAGGTTGAAAACAAATGCTTCATTTCTTCGTTCAGATGCTCTGAGTTAGATATTCGAAGGGCTCTGATGGCAAGGGTGTTTAGAACACCAAACTTCTGGGCTGGGTGATGGTGGGAATCAGCATGGAGGTAACTTTCTGTGTGTGTTGACTTCCTGAAGACTTTATGTCCTAAAGAGCCATCCTCTTTCCTGATGATTAGAACATCTAAAAATGGGATGCTCATGTTTTCCTCAAGTTCCATAGTAAATTTTATTTCTGGAGAGATAGAATTCAGGTGAATGAAAAACTTGTCAAGATCAGGTTTACCATGAGTCCATTTTGTATTTGTATCATCGACAAATCGCTTCCACCATGTTGGTTTTAAAGGATATGATTCAGGGGCCTTCTTTTCAAAGTATTCCATGTATAGGTTGGCTATGATTGGCGAGAGTGGAGATCCCATTGCCACAGCAGATGTTTGCTCATAAAATACACCCTGGAAGGTGAACACAGTTGACCTTAAGCAGATTTCAGCCAATCTTGCAGTCCCTGGATCAGTAACATCTTTTATAACCTGAATGGCCTCATTAAGAGGAATCTTAGTGAATAAGGATACCACGTCAAAGCTGACAAGGATGTCATCACACTCAATCCTTTCATTTTTAATGAGATTTACAAAGTCTTGGGAGTCTTTGATGAAGGAATCAGTGTTACCGACCAGGGGTTTAAGAATTTTAGCAACATACTTAGCAAGTTCATAGGTTGGGGAGCCAATAGTATTTACTATCAGTCTAAGGGGGACCCCTTCTTTATGGATCTTGGGTAAACCATAGATTCTAGGGATAGATTCACAGGAGCGGATTAATTTATTTTTTATTCTATCGTCAAGGTTGGAATCTGTGATGATCTTTTTTACATCCTTCATGATTTTGGGGATGGGATTACTGTTCAGCTTCTTATAACTGCCACATTTTAGGTGATCATTCATTTTCTTCACATAGTCATCTTTATCCATGATGACTGCTGCTCCTCCTTTATCTGCCTTAAGAACCACAATTTTGTCATTGCTCCGTAGGGATTTGAAAGCCTTTTGTTCTTCCTTACTCAGGTTCCTTTTGGGGGTTTTGGCTTTCCTCATGATGAGAGAGAATTCTTGTCTCAATGCTTCTTTCTCATCTACCGGAAGGTTATTAATACCGTCCTCAATGCTACATATCATCTTTTCAATAGGGAGGTTTTTAGGAGCCACAACAAACCCCATGCCTTTACTGAGAACATTAATGATTTCTGGATCAATTTCCTGAGAAGACAGATTGACCACATTTCTTTTTAATTTAGACTCCCAGTTGTTTGCTGAAGACCTGTTACCATCTTTGGAACTCCTTGAAGTATCTTGATTGTTTCTGCCTTCATTACTAATCAAGACTTCATTGTCTAACCCATTACATTCGCCCTTGCTACTGATCTTGATTAAATCATAAGCCGAATCCTAACTTCTACTAACACCAAGGTTCTGCGCTCTCTTACTGAAATTATTAAAACCGAGATTATCTTATTTAACGTTACCACCCTTGCTGGCTACAACATGACCCTGCGTATTATTATTAACTGCGTTATCATTATTAATTACCATTCTATCCTTCATGTGGTTCTGCGCGCTATCATGGAGATTATTAAAACTGAAATTATCATGTTTACCAACCCCGCTGACTACAACATGACCCAGCGTATTATTGTTAATAAACTTGGTTCCTGCGATATCATTATTAAATATCGTTCCATCCTTCATGCTGTTCGCAACTACTGTGTTAATCTTGTCGCTCCTGGCTGCATCATATTCCCGCGTATTAATAATGAATCCATTGGAATTCATCGCCACTCGATCTTCTATGCTGATTGAATTATCTATATCATGGACCTGAGTTTTATTTATAACCATATCTTTATTGTTACTCATATCTTTATTTATTATTGTTCGATAATTCCTGCTTTTAACACCAAGTTTCTGCATATATTCATAATCCTGCGTACCAAACACAACTGTCTCTGCGTTAACCCCTGGAGATTTCTGCGTATAATCATGATCCTGCGTACCAATCACATCGGTCTCTGCGTTAACCCCTGGAGGAATTAGCTTATCAATCATTGCGTTAACATGATCAGGGGCTTCTGCGATTTCATAACCCTGGTTACTAATTCCATCGGTCTCTGCGCTAACCACTGGAGAATTTAACTTAAGCTCACCGGTCACTACGTTAACATGATCAGAGTCATCGTTGTTTCTTACTACTTGAATCTTCTGGGTAGCGCTGCCAGCTGTTCCATTCTGGGTACGGTTTTTATTTTCTAGAACGCTGTCCAGCCCGACGAGTGCGTTGTCTTTAACCCTGTTTATCCAATAACCAGAACCCTTAACCCTGTCAATATCCTTCATGCTTTATAGACTGGACAGTTTCTTGCACTGTCTTTCCAAAGCAATTTGTCCTTCATTTCTAGCTTTAAGAGCAATCATGGCATCAATGATAGACCAAAGATTTTTGTTCAACCTGTTAGCTAGTTTAAGGTGTGCTGAGAGAGTCAAGTGTCCAAGATTTTCCAGAGAAACCCTAACCCTTTTAATTTCTGACCGAATTAAAGAGAAGCTTAGTTGTAAAAATGCCTTGTTGTTATATTTTTTCTGCAATCTATGCTTGACTTGTGCAAATGGAGGAATTAGATTATTGTCCCTACAGTTTTTAAGAAAATTAAGATCTGCAGCTCTTCTTGCAATCCTCACTCTAAATCCTTCGAGTAAAAGGATTTCACTCCAAACATCCCCTCCGTGTAGGGACAAATCCTTATGGTTTGTGTCATAAATAAAAATGAAACCTTATGGTATATCAATCACATTTACTAAAATAATTATTGTCAATTAATATTACTCATATTATCATCAATTAATATTATTATTAAATAGTTAAATTTTATTAAATAATACAAAATTAAACAATATTAAATCAAATATTATAGAGCAACTTAATACCTTATTTTAATGTATATATATATATATATATCTTAAATAGTTGGTCTTTAAAAAAATACACATAATAATTATCAATATGAGTTATGTAGATTAATTATATTGGAAAATGTGCTTTTATATATGCTTAATATACACCTATAAGGGTATATCAACAGCATTGGCAAATGAGATTGTGCTAGTTTTTATCACTATTAATATAATTTTTTTACATGAAATTATATCTATTTTATAGTGTACATATAAAATAATATGTTGGACATAATTTATACTCATGTAATAAGTTTTCCACTGTAACCTCTAAATTAACTAATACATTATAACTTCTAAATAAACCCATACTCTTATATATGTAAATTAAAAAATTTAAACCTCAAATTTTCTCTCATAAAACTGGCCCATGAAGCCATAACTATAATGGGATATATTTGAGATTTTAACCTTGTTCCATGTCCTCTCTAGTATCCTACGTTACATCCCTAGTTTTATGTGATATAAGTGTGATTATTTAATATCGAAGACTTTTGGAGACCATGATGATTAATTAGAGTGTCCCTGAACCAAATTTTCCTGAGCAATGATAATCTGAGATTATATTACAATGCCTTCTCCTATTGAGGCCCTGGCTTACTGACGGACATTGTCTAAGTCAATAGTTGTCGTTGTCACTCTGAGATTTTCGTGGACTCTTAAAACCTACCATGGACCCTGTGACATATGGACATATCTATTCTTCACGCTTGCAATTGTTAAGTTTTTAAATATTATATTCATGAAAAGGATTTATTAGTCCCTATTTTTATGAGACCACGAGGTAACTCGTCAAATCAGAACTCTATACTATTCATTTAGGTTATTTATCATTATATACAAGAGGGAGTGATTGTTTAGTTCATCTCTCGACGACTCTCTATCTTCTCTATTATTTATTTACATTAATTATAGTTGTTCACCGAATCCCTATGATTAGGTGTCGACATTCCCCCCCTTAATCTGAAGGGATGTTGGTGAGTCCAAGCATCGATCTGAATCATTCAAGCTTTTCTCTTCCAAGTGCTTTGGTGAAGATGTCTACAATTTGCTCATTACTAGAACAGTGGTGATATGGATTGTTTTGGCCTCAACATGATGACGAATCAGATGATATTTAGTATTGATGTGCTTTGCTCGAAAATGGAACTTTGGGTTATTGGCCAATTTTATTGCAAAGGTATTATCAACCATGAGTGGAGTCGATTGCATTTGTTTTACTTGTAAATCTTCAAGAATTTTCCTAAGCCACACAATTTCTTTTGTTGCCTTTTGCCTCAGTTGTGGAACCCGTTGAACTGATTGTTTGCGTAATCTCCAAGAGAAAGCTCCTCATCCAAGACTCATAGCATAACCTGAAGTAGACACCTCAGTTTATTTGTCTCCATCGAAGTTTGAGTCAGAGTATCCAATCAGGATAAAGTCGCCCACCTGTGTATACTTGATTCCAAAGCCTTAAGTTCCCTTGAATTACGTTAGAACTCTCTTTGCTGCAAACCAATTTCCCTCACAAGGCTTTTGCATAAATCTGGAGAGGATTCCAATAGAAAATGAAATGTCTAGTCTGGAAGTAGTTAAGTAGTTGAGGCTTCCTACAAGCTGTCTATACTTTGTTGCATCCTCAAATTATTTTCCTTCAATGGATGTGAAATTTAAGTTTTGTTCCATTGGAGTAGTCGTAGGATTGCATTTAGTCATGCCAAACCTGTTTAACAGATCTCTAATGTACTTCTGTTAAGAAAGGGATATGGACTTCGGATGTTGAGTTACTTCAATACCAAGACAGTAATGAACATAGCCCAAATCAGTTATTTCAAAACCTTTCTTCAATTCCTTCTTTATGGAAGCAATGTAGTTTTCATTGTTCCCTGTTACCAAAATATCATTTACATATACAACAAGATATACAACTATTTTGCCAACCTTCTTGACAAATAAAGTTACATCATCAAGATCATGATGTTTGAAATTGAGTTCAGAAGATGCTCAATTAGTTTTTCATACCAGGCTCATGGTGCTTGTTTGAGGCCATACAAGGATTTCACGAGTTTTCATGCTTTATGTTCTTGTCCTTTCACAGCAAATCCTTCTGGCTGGGATGTAAAAACATTTTCTTTTAGATCTCCATTCAAGAAAGAAGTTTTCACATCTATTTGATGGACTTTCCAACCGTTCTAAGCTACTAGGCCAAAGAGTGTCTACATGGTAGCCCATTTTGCAGTGGGGGCAAAAGTCTCCTCGTAATGGACCCCTTCCTTCCTTGCAAATCCTTTTGCCACAAGCCTAGCTTTGTGCTTGTCAAGTGAGCCCTCAACTTTATACTTATTCTTGTAGACCCACTTGCACCCAATTGATTTGGTTCCCAATGGAGGATCAACCAAATTCCAAGTGTCATTCTTTATCAGCGCATCATACTCCTTTTGCATCGCTTCTTTCCATTCATCATGAGAAGCGGCTTCTTTGAAGGAAGTTGGTTCAAAATCTATAGAAAAATTCATTCACGGTCATAAGAAACCTCCATATCAACAGGTCAATCAAAGTCATCTACATCACCTCCATTTTTCCAGTTTGAATTTCTAGTTCGTGTCTTTCCAACCTCATCAAGATGAAAACTTTCAAGTGTCTTTGTCAGCCACTTTGGGGAACCTTTCTCAGAAGGTCTAAAATACTTCGTTGATTGAGTTGGGACTGAATCAAAATTGAGTCTCCCAATTTTGTCAATCACATCACTCAAAGTATCATCCATTGTTGGAGTTTCATGCAGGGGAGAGAGTGCTTCAGAAGAAGATTCTATAGGTTGATCTAGTGTACGAACCCCCCCTTCAGGAGGTGGAATCTAATTGTCAAATTCTTGAAATGATTTTGCATTTGTGAATCTATCCAAGCAATCAAGTTTCCTTGCAACAACATTGTCAGCTTTGGATGATTCAAGAAAAGATTACATCTGTAGATACAAAAAACATTTTGTTGACTTCATCATAGAGATAGTATGCTTTGCAGGTGTTTGAATACCCCAGGAAGGTACACTTATGACTTCTTGCACCAAGTTTGTTTCTATGTACCTTTGGTATCAAGGCATAACTAGTGGAACCAAAGACCCTAAGATGCTTTACCGAATGAATGTGCCCATACCACATTTCATAAGGAGTCTTGTTTCTCATAGCATTAGATGGACATCTATTCTTTATATATACAACATATTAGAGCCTAGATTTACCTAAGGCTGAAAGGGTAAGCTTCTAGGTCTACATCAAACCACGCTCAGCCTTGTAGCTAGCCCTACGAGGACAGGAGAGGGCTCTTTCCGAGTCAACTCAACAAATGATGATCCATGGGGCTTGAGATGACTGAAATATCTTCTGATTTTAGGCTAGGTATATGTGTGCAAGAGGTTTTTTGAACGAATTGATGAGTTGTTGGCTTGGTTGAGAAGGCAGGTTTTGGGTGTGGGGAATGAGGCACAGTCCTATGGGGATCTAGATGGGGCAAGGTAAGCAATCATTTTGGCACTTAAAATTGAATGAGGTGGAGGGGAAAAGGCAGGTGATATGTTGAAGAGGTCAAGGGCAATCATGAATCCTCCCCAAATAGCTGAAAACATCAAACAACTAAAGAAAACTTGAAGTAGAGCATTGCATTTTCAATGTATTCTACGTACACTCCTATTTGTTTAGTTCAAAAGACATAAGATAGATAATGGCATACATAAAAAAAATCACAATAACAAAGAAAAGCACTGTACCAAGAAAAATTTCCACGTGAATCCCAAAGAGTGCTGCAAACCCTGGTCTCAATTCCTTAGCCAAAATGAAAATATGAATGTACAATGAAGCTCAAGGCTTTCTCAAGAGTCCAACCTTGAAAATGATTGAGAAATACATGATATAGACCATCGTAACCCACTCCCATGCGTCTAGGGGTCGAGCTCATCATTCTAGGAGCTGATCCAACTGATCCTAAACTAAGAACTGGAATCTAGGCATCATAACAACTTGCCATTAGAAACAAGGAAATTGATTCATTCAGTTTCAAACAACCTCTAAACTGATGAATCTACCTATACAAGTAAAAATGTATCATATTTACATCATGATCCCTCAATGTTCATCAAATTACATCATAAATTTGCCATTAGGAGAGTGAAAAAGTCAAACTAGGTGAAACTGGGTGAAAAATACAGCAAACATGAGTCAAACAGACAAATTTTTCTCTATGCGCCGCGCCTGATTCTCTATGCGTCGCGCCAATTTGGAGCTGATTTTGAGGCCCTTACTGGAGTCCAAATTGAGCTCATTATAGCTCACTAGAAAGCCTTGCCCGTCTACTTTCTAACCCAAGTGGATTGTTTCAATTTGGTGTCCATTTGCCTATCCAAAAGTCCATTCTCCCAAGACTACTTCCTGTGTGTCAAAATAGGGGCAGTGAGGTCATTCTTTGAGTGTTTTTGACCTCTTGAGGACTCAAAACTTGCCCAAATTTCTTGGCCATGCACCAACAATCATAATTTTTCATGCCAAATCCCAAAATGTAAATATTTTTGAAGTTTGGAGCCCTCTAGAAAAAGCAAGCGCCACGTGGCATGGCGCATAGGGAGGCAAAACCCTATTTTTTAGTGCAAAAATTTCTCAAAATGCCAAATTTGCTCCAAATTTTTTGAAATTTGGGTTAGGCCTCGTTTATCAAGAGATATGATGGGCCAAAGAGGCTTCGGCCAATATTTGAAGATGATCAAGCTCCCTTTTGCCTCTTTTGCCTCTTTGATGCCTTCCTCAATTTTTCCTTTAAACTCCTTATTCGCGCCTTGCAAACCTTGTTCCTCGCCATATAATGAACAACCATGTGTCTCAAATAGTTTATTTCCTTGTTGTCCTTCTCCAAAAATCTCTCTATGTGGACACCGGCTCTTTTGAGCCAAGACTCTCGATCATCATTGATCTCTTGCGCCAATGAAGTGAATTCAATCCTCCTCCTTTAGGCATCTTGGCGATTTTTCTTTATGTTTTTGCCACCTCTATGAAGCCTCCTGGGTGCATGTAACTCTGTGGGAGAGTCACTGTATGTCTCTTCTTCATGATCATATGATGGATCAGATGCCATCTCTGCTAGTGGATGAACTGTCTTGGAGCTGCCTCGATGAGAAATTGGTGAGCTCGGATGTGTTGAACTTTCTTGATTGTGTGGTTTGACTCTTGCCACCAAGGGGAAAAGTGATGTGAAGGACCATAGAGGGAGGGAAAAATGAGATATTTCAATACTGTTAGGATAGAGTTTATCTAGGGAAAAAGGGGATTGGGGAGTAGTATATAGATTTAGTGACAACACTTTAGGGTTTGGGGATTTATATTTAGGAGTTGGGAGATGGGAATTAGGGATAGGGATAGATGACTTTTTTGTGGATATGGGAGTTAAGGGATGAGTGAGGGAGTGGAAAAATGAAGAAGTGGAAGAAAATCTTGGCAGCAATATGATAAGTTTCAAACCCTAGACAACAATTTTTTGGGAAATGGCAAGGGGGTAGGGTTTGATTTTCTTATTGGACAACCATCATAAATTGAATGGAAAAATCCTTTACTAGCATTGGTGATAGCTTAGCTTACTTGTGGAATGAATAATTTTAAATTTGGAGGAAGATTTGAATGAATTTTAAACTTTTTAGCTCAATGCACCATGCCATCTCTATGTGCTGTGCCAGTGTATTTTTTGCACTGTGGAGGGCAGCCCAATGCGTCGCGCCATCCCTATGCGTACTGCACTTTTCAAGTAGTCTTTTGGAGGCATTACTAGTGTCCAAATTGGGGGCAGGATAGTGCGTTGGAAAGGTCTTTGAGTCTACTTTGCAATCCAACTCTAATTTTTGAATTTGGAGTTTATTTTCCCTATCAAAAATCAAATCTCCCAAGACTGGTTAAAATGTGCCAAATGAGGCTACCTCAAGGAAGAGTGCTTTTGCAGTCAAGTTTTGAAGGTGTTCCTCAACTCCTAATTGAGCTCAGGATAGCTCATTGGAAAGATACTTGTCTCTAGCTATCATTTCACCTATCAATCAAGTCATTTGGCTAACTATGCTAGGCGAAAACTTGATTTTCCAAAGGTCACGTCAGAGGTGCATCAATTCTCCCAAGGCAATTGTATTTTCGACATTTCTCTAAAACCATGACACCTATATAAAAAGTGAATGAGGTTTTTCTTCCTTGGCATATTGTGGACAAAAAAATCTCTCAGTTTTCCAAAATTCATCTTTTATTGCTCAGAAACATCATTTGAGTAAAACTGACCCCGATGTGTGGAACAAGGGATTTGTCGAAATGAAGCGAAATGAAGGGGATAAAGGGGTTCTAAATTGTTGAGAAAATTTTTGGAAGTAGGAAGGGATGTTAGGAAGTAGGGGAGAGTGGAATCTCAAAAATTGAGTGAGGGGAAGGGGTCCAAAAGGGAAAAACACAGGTCTAGCCTAGAAAATTGCCAAGTTGTAGCAAGAAACTAGGGTTTGTGTGAAAATGAGGAATTTGGGGGATCTCAATGATGGAAAGTGTTTAATAAGGTACATTGAAGATAGGGGAAGGTGTATGAACATCAGGATACAAGTTTTGCCAATGATTTGACCATCTAAGCGAAATTACCTTCAAAACCCTAGGGGAGGGAAATGAACCTTGCCTAGGCGCAACTGAAGCATGAACAAGGTGTAAAATGACCCAATGGAACTTGACATGATGATGACAACCATCTGAATGATGGTACACTTAGATGAATGGTGACATCGATTGACATTTGGGCAACTTTGACAAGAGTAAAAGCAAACCCTAGACCTAATACCTAGTGACGAAATTTTGCTTGAAGACTCATTGAAATGACAAAATTTGACCTTGACACTTTAAAATCACTTTGTAAGAGCATGCTTAATCGTTGGAGGAAGGCTGCAAAGACTGACACTACCACAACACATAGAACTACATCAGCCCAAAACATCATTTTTACATTTTTGAAGAACAACATGGAGTGCACCATATTTAAGGTTGTCCTATTCATTCCTTTAGCTACTCCATTCCCTTGGGGATTATAAGGCACAGTTGTTTGATGTTTGATCCCATGTTAGTGAATATAGTTTTCAAATTCATTTGAAATGTATTATTTTCCATTATCAGTGCGAATGGAGCCAATATGGGATTGTGCATCATTTTTAATCCATGCATGAAAGTTCTTGAATGTTTGACAAGCATCAAATTTGTTCTTCAATAAATAAACCCAACACATTTTGGTGTAGTCATCAATAAATTTCATCATATATTTCATTTGCATAAGAGACAAGTATTGGACCACATAAATCTGAATGAATGAGTTCAAGTTTTCTATGTGCTCTGGAGTGTGAATCATGAAAGGACTGTTTGCTATGCTTTCCTAGAATGCAAGCATCACGTTGCTTAAGCTTCCCAGGAATTATAGGAAAACCAGTAACACCATTTTTCTTCAACAAGCGGAGGCTGTCATAGCTCAAATGTCCAAATCTAGCATGCCATAATAAACTTGATGGAAGTGTACCTTCTTCATAATGAGAACTGTATGAGAAATTTTGTGTATGAGCAGAGGTACCTTGCAGCTTGAGAAGCCTTTCTTCTTCTATCCCTGTCATGACAAGTGAGTGGTCAGATGCTTTCCTCACCTCAAGCTTGCCATCAAACATATGAATGGAGTGACCTTGCTCGCGGATGTCGATCAAGGACAACAAGCTTCTCCTTAGCTGTGGGAGATATAGAACATGATGCAGAAGAAAGTTTGGAAGACCAGGCAGTTTAAACCTAATTGTGACAAGCTCTAATGGCTTGAGTTTTGATTGGCCTACAAAGTATACTTCTCCATCAACATTGTCAGTAAATTCTTCAAAAATATCTTTTCTATGAGTCATGTGGCAAGTTTCTCCTGAATCAAGCAACCAATCATTTTTCGAAAAACAAAGTGAAGCATTAAATAAGTATTCATCTACTCCAATATTACATTGTGCCACAACATAATGAGTGGATTCAGGTGCTTTACATTTGTCTGTGTCATTAGTTTTACCTTTGGGTTGGTTTCTTTACTGCACAATTTTGTTCCAATGTAACTTGCATGTGGAGGCATCATGTGATCCATTTCTTTTGCAGTGTATGCAATGAAAATCTGACTTTTCTCCTTGAGAGTGTCTTCTGCCCTTACCTTTGAAATATCTTCCTCTTCCTCTTCGACCACCTCTTCCTCTGGAAGAATATTGGGCAAGATTATTTTCTTTATGAGCAAGGCACACAACCTCTTTAAAGATTCGGGGGGTGTTTTCTTTCCAAAATCTTTCTCTTTTTCAGCGAATTTTTTCACAAGAGAGTCAAAGGTAATATCTTTGAGATTTCCATTTGTTTGCAATGACTCAAGATAATTGGAGTAAGTAGGATAAAGTGCCTTGAGAAAAGTGATCAGAGGAATATCCAATTCAACATTAGTGACTTTGATATCATGCATTATAGATTTTTCTTCGGATGCAAGAGCAAGAGGATCATTATTTTGTAATTCAAGGCTGAAGAGTCTAATCATGAGTTGAACAACTTCAAGTGCAGAGTGTGAATCATAGAGTTTCTTCCGCTTTTGTAAGGCTTCGAAAGCATTTGAAAATGGCGAAATATGCTGACTCACCTCTTCGCTTATGGATGTTGCAATCACTGCATAGGCCTTGTTGTTCTTATTTTCCCAAATTGTGAGCTCCTTGTCTGAGGTAGGTTGATCTGGCGCTTCGTCTCCTTCTCCAACACATCTTCTGGGACGACTCAGTATAGTTCTCCTCGCTAGTGAGAACGATTCCCACAATAGATATGATTGAATGCATATCATTGTACCAACAATGTTCAACCTGTTATTTCCTTCTTTCACCTGTAAACAAGAGTTTGAAATTTAGGAGATGAACGATCGAGATGAGCTTTCGTTCAAGCGGAAAGGAATCAACAGTCATCAGAAGTGAATCAGTCGGGGCGTTAACCAAGACTAAGGGTGGTTTTAAATCAATAAGTTGGATTCAGGGGATGAAAAATGGTAAGTGGTATTTAGAAGAGAGGACCGATTGCATTGAATGGATGACACGTAGCAACTAGAGGAGAGAGAAAAGTCGCTCGTATTGGGCGGGTTACTCTCATGCAACTAATACACCCGAAATCACTATAAACAGTTGGATTTGAAGGTGATGCTCAATGGTGGAGATTAAAAGGCACTTTTCAGGCGGGTAACCACCGTGCAAGTGGTCCCCCCCAAAATCATTGTCAGCCATCGGATCTAGAGGTTCACATCAACGACAGAGAACGAGGGAGATAAAGTAAAACCTCAGGAATTGTGTCCGAGCGGGTTTAATGAAGGGTATGATCGCATCACAAACATGCAACGGTATTGATCGGGGCAAGAGCTTTAAGATACGCGATTAAAGAATGGACCCAAGAATATTTATATATATGGGTTTATAATACTTGAGATCTTGCTCAAGGGAATACAAAAAAGGATATATGTGAATAAGCAAAATGATATATGGTTCTTCAATGCGAAAGGGTATATATACCATACTCAAAGCAGGAGAAAATCCAAGTCATTACAGCACCTTCGGCTTCAACAGCTAGCTCCAATGCAATGCACTTCAACGTATGTATTAAACAATAAATGAGATTTCGCAGGGATTTGACAAAGATGTCAGCCTAGAAAAGATGCAAAACAAAGGCAAAACAGAATAGGAGTTACAAATTAAAAAGGAACCCAAAAAATGGTGCTGCTCTGATACCATGTCAGACCAAGACGTAACACCTCAAATTAGAACTCTATATTATTTTTTCAGGTTGTTCATCATTATATACAAGAGGGAGTGACTGTTCAGTTCATTTCCCAATGACTCTCTATCTTCTCTATTATTTATTTACATTAATTACAGTTGTTCATCCAATTCATATGATTAGGTGTCAACAATTTTGAAGTTTGAAAAAATGTTATCAATAACTCTCAAAGCTGGAATTTATTTATAAGTTTTCCAGTTGTTCAATTTTCATTATTATTCATCTAAAATCATTGAAGCAATCAAAATAAATTCTTTTTTTAAATAATCGGTTCTTGATATATTTTTATTTGTAAGTTTTTAATTCAACCCTAACTAAAGAAATATTGTTATTATCCATATCACACCGTAGGTGTATAAAGTATTAAAAAAACATTGAATACTCAATTAGTAGAATTATAACTATATATATAATAGATATATATATAATTATATTAATTAAATTATATAACATTATTATTTTTTAAAGTATTTTTTTTTTAATTGTGTGTTCATTTGGTTAAGCTCTTATTTTGTAATCATTTCATACGGGCACACCCGTTACGTAGCCATATAAGAATCATCATTAATGTAACGGTCAGCGAACACTATACAAAAAGGAATTGCGTTTTATTTTTATAATAAAATTCCAAACCTGTCACAAAAAGGATTTCGGTTTTAATTTTTAACTAAAATTCCAAATCTGTCACATTGACATTTAAATGAATCTGGTGCCTTTCATAAATTAGACTACGCAAATATAACTTTTATCAAATCGCCCCCGTCCAAGTCACTTCGGCGTGTTGGATTAGTAAGGTTTTGATTACTCCGATAGTTAAAATTTAAAATATAAAATTATGGATATATATTTAGAATTTTTTTTAATATAAAAAGTTTAGAAGGCACACATTTAATAATTCTTCATATACGATTCAACAATTAAAATAAAAGTTTTCAAACTTAATTTTCTTTTCTTTATTATATATTTTTACTTTAGTATTATAAAAAATTTAATTTTTAATTTTACAAAATTGCAAATAAGTGTTTTTTGAATCGTAAGTTTTGATTATTTTTTAGTTGAAAATATCTTTGGCCAATAATGCAAAATGGTAAACGATTAAATTGGAAATTATTTTTTTTTAAATCAAAATTTTAAAATGCCTTGTATTTTTACTTTTTGCTGTATTTAATTGTTTTGTACTTTTGAATCTTTATTTAATTGTTTTGTGTTTTAGAGTTTATATTAAATTTCAATTTATAGAATGATACAATTATAAAATTGTCATATATACTACCAAATAACATATTATATTATATCAAAAACAAATTGGACTATATAAAAAATAAATTATCAAATAATAAATAATACATTTCATTTTGAGAAATATAGAAATTATTAAAAAATGTAATAATTGGCTAAACTATTATTTTACACAACTTAGATTACATAACTTTTAATCTATTGCTTCTTGAAATACATATTTCTCAACGAGAAAGATTTCAGTGATATTTATCTTCAAAGTCTTCAATATAATGGTTAGTTAAATTATAATTTTATATTGTTTAAATGACATTTTTAATATCAATTTTGTCAAATACTTTATTCATTTTGAAATGTCATAAGGTAATTAATGCAAATGTAAATTTTTTTATATTTTTTACAATAAATTGAATCTATTTATGTAAGTCATGGTTAAATTGTCACAAATCAATTTTGGGTAAAATGAAATAAAAATTAATTGAAATATCTTTAAATTTAATGAGAAATATTTTGGCGGAAATCACATTGTAATATTTTTGTCAAAGCATTTCGAACCAACGAGTGTGGTTCATCGTCAGGACAAGTTGAAGAACCAGATCATGGCTACAGGTTAAATAAGGAGAATAGATCTTCGAATGCCTATATTTGACTAGGATGCAACTATATTGCACCCAGCAATGGTTCATCGTCAGGACAAGTTGAAGAACCAGATCATGGCTACAGGTTAGATAAGGAGAATAGATCTTCGAATGCCCATATTTGACTAGGAAACAACTATATTGCACTGAGCAATTTGACTGAGAAATGGCTAAATTTGACTGGTCAACTCAACTAGACCGAGGGAGAGGAAAAGTTATTAATGTTATTGTTATATTCATTACCAACATTTCAGTAAAAGTAAAGTTTGTAAAAAATATATATATATCATAATTTTGTTACAAATTATATCACCTAAAATTAATAATGTAATTGTGTCTTTACTACATAAAACATTACGACGTCAATATTTTCTTAATTTATTAGTTCGTTTATTGTGTTTGACAAAAATCTTTACTTCACCGTTCATTTCACTTGTGTAGACCATATACTTTTTATTCATATTTAGTATATTCATATATATTTGTGATGTTTATCTTGATCATATTCATATGTATACGTACAAATGTAATATTGTATAAAAATAGAATATGATGAGAGGTTATATATATGTATCTGTTAGCAGTTTTAGTTAGCAGGTTTCCAATGCAATATAACAAAAAAAAATTTACTACTTTTGGAAGAAACATTTTCTGGTGTGGAAGTATGGTTCTAGAATTTTGGTTTGAGCATTCAATATCAATATTTATTTTTACCACTTTTGGAAGAAACATTTTTTTATTTGAAAGTATGGTGGTGCAGGGCTACATCGACACCCATACCCACAAATTTCATAAGAGTATCTAACACAATTATCCTACGCAATAGACTCAAAGGAGTCAAACTTCATATTTATATATGGTTAAGGCCCTTCACCGCCAGTTCCTTTGAATCGAAACCCAATCACCCCGCCATTATCTCCTATCGGAACTCTATCCACTCTTATAACCTTCATATGAGACTTAACAAAGCCTTTTCTTCATATCCCTCCATTGTTAGACACACACACACACACACACACACACACATATAGTATATATAGTCCTCTCAACCTTTTTCTAATACATATTTAACACATAAAACCATTCTATATGCGTAAATACCTTCACAAAGAAAACTTATGCAAATATATTCTTTTCCACTTTATGTACGGCTTTGGCACAGATTCTTAGGCTAAACCTCATCATAATCACTATCGGCTATATTCCACGACCATACATATATGTATGCCTTATATTTCACGATATGCGATTTACCTACAAACCCGGGAAATACACTATCGATGCTTTATTCTTCGTTATCCTATTTACAAAGGAAAACACCCCAAAACATATATATCAGACTTCAAATCCATTGAACCCACATCTATAAATGCGTCGGGTCTACTACCCATCGGCCCTTTGTATTATCGCATGTCTTCTCCATACGCCGATTCCAATATCCCTATACCTCCGATTCACTTTATCGCTATCGATGATCGACCCTTGCTTAATCCATTATCATTAGTCCTTAATGGCTCCGATATGCGATTTGCAATTAGATCTAGACCGTTGATTTGGATCTTGATCCGATGGTCCTCATTTCATTGGCAATCGCTCATTGCTATAACTCAATGACTCGCTCCGAAGACTTTAAAATGATTTCCTCCACTATGATTTAAACTCAGCTGTTGATCTTAATGATCTAATGGTGACTAAGCGTCCATCCTTAACTTTTCCACTCGATTCTCTGTACTTAGTTTTTCCACGTTTTCTTCAATTTCTTCTTTGTAGTTTAGCTTCTTCAAAGGTTCTACTTTCCACTCTTATACTGCTCAACTCATTCTCGCTAGGGCTTAACTTCACTCCTTCTCTTCAGAGCTCCACTCTGATGCTCCAATTGGACTCGACAGCCCATTTCGACTCTTCTGAATTGTGCTTCTCTTTCTCTACTTGTTCTTCAGAACACCACCTTCCACAGATTAGCTTCTCTAAGCTTAACTTTTAATCGCATCCTTGCTATGCCATTCCTCCAGAGCTTCCTCTATCTCTTCGCTTGGATTAAAAAGCCATTATGATTCCTCTAAATCAATCTCTCCCTCTACGTCCTTCAAAATTCTGGCTGCAACCTTTTGCAAAACCTACGAATAAATAGTAAAATCATACATGGATTACTTTAATACTCTGACACAGTCAGGAAATAACTCTACCGATATTAATATAAAAATAAATGATTGCATTTGAGACTCTTTGATCTCGCACACACACACACAAACCTGATTTCCTATTAGTGGCCTCCTCCTATTGAATGCGCAGGTTCACTTATTTATAAGAATGCATTGGATTGGATCATTGGAGGATCCAATCACCACTCTAACAAAAACCCTAAAGCTCTCTCCATGCATACGTATGTGGTAGATAAGTCTCCTTGATACTTTATCCATTCCATCTTTTCCCCTATTTTAAAATAGAAAAGTCTTCTTTGCCTAAAAGATCTCTCTTGTTCCTAGAATCATGAAACTATTTAAGAGTTGGATTTGACTTCTACCACTCATGTTCTCATTTATTTAGTTTTGAGAGCATTTACATATTCTCCCATTGTCTAATTAAATCACACTTAAAGGCCTAAATGTTGCAATAACTTGATACTTATGAAAACTATTTCCTAAAATTCATGACCCCCTATGTCTGCTATTTACAATAATTTTCCTTGGGCAGAATGCTCCTGCATGAGACTCCCAAAGTAGAAAATATTCATGATCTCATGATCATGTGTCTTCTGGTCTTGGTCTTCCTGGATCCCACACTTTTTTCTGTAGCTATCTAGATGTGTTATTCCTTTGTTGTGGCTGCACTTTTGCTGTCTTTTGCTCTATTTTCTTATTCCTTTCAATCAGTTTCAACTTCTGATTAATGTTTCTTGCTAATGTTACCATTTTCCTCCATCTGAATTGCTTCATCATCTACTGCCATATTTCTTCAATTTCTATGTCCAACATATCTTTGGGTTGGTCCATCTTCTGCTTCTTACATTTGTCTTCTTCTCTTTGTTTCAGGTTACTATTGCAGTCTTCTATGTTAACTTTTCTTTTACTTGATTCATTCTTTGGTTTACTTGCTCTTGCTTTACTTGCTGCCATTTTTTCTGCCTCCATATCATCCTTACCCTCTTTCATGATTGAATCATGATTGTTCAGCATTTTATCCAACAATTTAACACCTTCGTTCCATGGATTGAATTCTTCCATGAAGTTTTCTTCTTTCATATTTAATTGGTTTCTCACCTGTGCCAAATCTCCTCGAGAAATTGCAACAAAACCGACATTCAGAAAATACTTGTTAAAATTAAAAACATGAGGCCTTGATGCCTCTTCTTTCTTTGGCAACATTTCAGTTTGTTGCTCTATTTCCTCTTCCTATGTCGGCATATCAGTGTGCTGATTCAAATTCTCAGCAAAATTCATGAGACTGTCCATTAGTCTCTCTTCCACACCATTTGTTCTGATGATGCCTTCCTGTTCTTCTCCACTGTAACGAAATCCTCCTCCTTTAACCTACTGTTGGTTATCTTTACTTTTAAATTTTTTGATTCCTACCGCCTCTTTACCATCTTCAAACAATATTTGCTCAATCTCTTTGATCACATACTCATACTCATTTATGCTGTTTAATGAACCTACAAACAAATTATTGCATCTATTTGTTTCCATGCCTACTTGAGACACATCTTCTTCTTCAGAAATTGTAATTGTAGCTTATGTTCTACCGTCAGGTTCTCTCATCAGTTTCTCCAGTAGTTTAATATTTTCTGCACACTTGGAAAGCATTTCATCACAATGCTCTCTTCTTCCATATTGATCCTTTACATGCTGTGTTACAATATTAAAACATCATCTTCCTTTGATCCTTGTAATCTCAAGGTATTTCTGCTATACCAAATCACTACTTACCTCATTCAAGAGGTCTTCTCCATCATACTCTGTTCTCCCAGAGTACTCATCCAGACTTTAAATATCTTCAAAATACTGTCCATCCTCTTCAAAACACTCCTTTGTTAGTGTTACTTGTCCCAAGGTTAAATCCTTTGCATAGGGTTTCTCCTTCTTAACATCCTTTAGTAGATGTCCTTCTTCCCTACTATCTGTCTGAATAGTTTCCATGGATATCTCTATTGTGCCTATCATCATAGTGAATTGATGATCCTTTACTATGTTTTCAACTAACATAGTCTCTTCTTCAAGATTGCCTTCAATCCCTTATTCTTTATCTCATGTGAAGATATATTTCAAATGGTCTCACTTTATGGTTCAGCCATCATATCTCCTTGTTGTTCTAAATCATTCATATGATTAAGAAATTCTTCGATGGTCTCTTCTTCAATCTCCTCAAGCCCTTCACTTAGTTGTTTGACATGTTCCATCAGTTGTATATGAGATCA
Organism: Pinus taeda; assembly: GCA_000404065.3. NCBI lineage: Eukaryota > Viridiplantae > Streptophyta > Pinopsida > Pinales > Pinaceae > Pinus > Pinus taeda. The sequence continues at coordinate 2,504 of APFE030252878.1, read as the reverse complement.
ATCTACCTCATCTTCTTCTAGAACAGAATTTTGATTCTACTAGTCTTTTTCCTTCTTCATGACAATATCATCCAATTGTCCTTCACCTACAAACATGTCAGATTTAAAACCATGTGACCTTTTAGCCTAGTCGAAGTTTCAATCTTCAAGTCTTCATGTTCACTATCTCCCAGAAATTCTCCTTGTTCTGGTTCACGAATGGATTCTTCCATTTCTAACTCAACTTCCTTGAGTTTTCCCTTCAACCACTTCTGTTTCTTTTGTTGTAGTCTTCTCTACATCTCATGCCATTCTATTGGCTTCTTCCTTAAGACCCAACCTAGTCTCTGGCTTTCCTCAAGCATTCTCCTTAATGCATTGAGTTGTTCGTTTAATTCAACAACCTCTTTGTCAATTTCCTCTTGAATCATCTTCTTGCCATTTTCCTTAGCATCCTTCTTTGCATATCGTCTACTATGGCTTCTCTCTGAATCTCTGCTATGACTATCAGTAGTCATCTTCTTATCTGATCTAGGTTGATATTGGTGGACACCTGCCAAGTCCACCTGGACCCCCACCATTGTCTTTCTCAGCATTTTCAGTTTCCTTAATTGTAGCACAACTTACTATTTTTAGCAGTTTTTCGGGTCCCAAACTTCCGGAGCCGTTTTGAGGCCCTAAACGACGTTTTTTGGAAATCCAGGGGCAACACGGGTCCATGGAACATGGACCGGTGTTGCTGTTCCAACAATGATAGTGCTCGAATAGATCTTTCTAATGAGCTATTGTACGCGTCAAACGGAGATCATATGCTAAAGTTACGACCCCGGGAAGTTGATGTACAACTTACCCCCAAACGGGGCCCACAGTTTGGCGTTTCATCTCCTAGGGTTAGGTTTTGGAATGTGAAGGGTTTTTCATTGTTTCTCAACAATAAATAGGCCTTCGAGCCTCATTGTAAGTTAGTTCAGAGGCATGTAGCCAACACATCTCTTCTCAGAGATAGCTACCATCGCCCTAGCTAGTTTACTTCCATTTCTGATTGTAAGCATATTTCAGTATTTTCCATTAATGAAATGAAGTATTATTTCCGCTGCATATTTGTGTAAATGGTTATCTCTGTAATTTGTTGCGTTCCTGTTTAAATCCGGATCAGTGGTATCAGAGCGGTCTGCTTTTTCTCTGTTTTTCTTTGCATGTCCCCAACAAGGTCGGGATATAAGGAGTTAGGGCTTGAACTGGTTGACCCTTTGCAAGACCAGCCTCGCAAATCCCGACGGCCTCCCATGGCGGACGAGAAGAAAGACGAGGGGGCAGGAGATCCCATCAAAATCTTGCTCGAAGAGCGCTCGAGCGACAACGGAACGCGATGATGGACAGCTTTGCACAGATCCTTCAGCGGCTACCCAGAAGCGGCGTATCGGCTTCCAGCAGCTTCTCTGGAAACGCCACGCCCTTTAAGGTACAAGTTAATTTTGAAATCCCCATATTCGAGGGTCAGATAGACGCAGATGCCGTAGATAAATGGTTAAATCTGCTAGAGGGTTATTTTTTCTGTTCATGAATTTTCGAGTCAGGAAAAGATTGTTTTCGCTCTTCTCAAAGCAACCCCCCACATCAAGGACTGGTGGGAAACCTACTGTGAGCAGAAGGATGAAAATACCGGCTCACTATTTTTCAGCCGCACCCACCTAGAATTCATTCCGAGATGCCATCAAGGAGCAGTATTACCCTGTCAAAAGCTATGAGGACAAATACATCAAATGGACCACACTGCGGCAGGGACGAGACCAAGAGGTGCCATAGTTCACAAACATTTTTCATACCCTTCACACACAGTTGGGTATCAAATATTCTGAGTTGTATCTGGTGCTCAAATATCGTGGCTGCCTACACAGATACATCCAGGAAGAGATGGACTTCTTGAACATCTCCTCACTGAGTCAAGGCCTCGTGCTGTCATTATTTCTTTGAGTAATTCATTATACAGGATACCAGAGATAGCCCCACCTACTGCCACATCTTTGATCACTGCTAAGAAAGGCAACAACTCATCTCCCAGACCAGGAAATTCATCTGTATGGTTCACTCCCAAAGTAAGGGGAAGATATCCATGACCCCCGCAAAGGGTTCGTCCACACAGCAGTAGCAGAGGGATACAGTCATGACAGAACACAGGAGCAACTTCTCCTCATGCACAGGGGTACCACACAAGCTTCAGGTGGGCAACAAAGTCTGGTTGCATCGAGAGAGAGAACGCCTTACCAGAACCCATCATAAGCTCAAACCACTTCGACATGGTCCTTAAACCAGTACCAAGGTTATGGGCAACAATGCTTTGAAGCACAACATTCCTTCATTCCTCCACTTGCACCGAGTGTTCAATGTGGATCACCGTCGACCATGCTTCCCACCATTTTTGGACACATCAGAGATTGTAGAACAGCTCACCAACGACCCAGCTCAGCAGAAGCTTCCTCATCTCAAGGAGGAACTCAACGCAATGGGGACCATTGCTTCCTAAG